>JAOBAT010062539.1:4915-48086 GCA_026413305.1 Hydrozoanthus tunicans | reverse complement strand
TACTACTACTACTACTACTACTATTACTACTACTACTACTACTACTACTACTACTACTACTACTACTACTACTACTTCTTTTATTACACCTACTACTGCTGCTGCTGCTGCTAGTTCTATCATTACTACAGTAATATTAGTTCTATTGTTAATTTCTAATACCATAATTCCTCAATTCACTTTTCAATCTTTACTTGATTGATATCCGGCCAGTCTGTTGTGCGGGAGGCCCAGGTTTGATTCTTGGTGACGGACCTTCACTCAGGGTCTTAAAACAACTAGGGAGAAGGTGCTGCCTTTGCTCTAACATCTGCGAGTAGTTAGACTTTTGCTTCTTCTCAGATAAGGACGTTAAACTGTCTGTTCTCCCAGGACTCCTTGAGTCAAAATCTTATAAAACAATACAAGTAATTTTATTCTAGAAGGGAGGAATATTTACCCTTAGCCCATCTGGTCCTGGAAATCCGTCTTGTCCTCGATCACCCTAAAGTTTGAAAAAAAAACATTATACATGAAGATCTTCAACCCACCAGGATACCAGACTACTGTTAGATTTGTCCTGTTGTATATCCTTTATAATACTAAACATAGCAAACATTTTTCAAGAAGCCAAAACATCTTCAACTGGCTGTTCAAAAGAGTGAATTACAAGCTCAAAAGAGTGCGGTTAAAAAGATAATGTAATTGGAAACCAATCAACTTAAGTCAATTGCAAGAGATTTCAAAACAAATACAGTGGAATCCCGGTTTAACGATATGCCAAGGGGACATCAAAATTATGTTGTTAAACCGGGATATCGTTATATCGAGATTCCCAGTATAAGGATATTGTGGGAATATTTCTAAAAATATCGTTATACTGGGGAAAAGGTGACGTGTGCATTTTTACTCTATGTTTAAAATGTTAAAATTAAGGGAACTGTTAAAAGGCAGATAAACAATGATCTAAAGCGGTTTAAAACACATTAATCAGTATTCATGGCTGCTGGAGCGTAAGCAACAACAATGATTGTTGACAGAAGCATTAATGTTATTGTTTTGTTTTGTTATAAAACCAGCATTCCCTGTGGTCGGTCATGTTTATTTTATCGTTATACCAGGAAACGGGGAAAAATTCGATCGATCGTTAAACCGGGAATATCGTTAAACCAGGGTTCTGCCCCATACATTTTACTATAACTTTTGCCGGGGAAACGAATGTTTATCGTTATACCAGGAATATCGTTAAACCGGGATTCCACTGTACAACTAAAGCAATAAATTTTAGCTAACAAGAGAAAGCTTTCAACTTCTAACTGCAATCACTACTTATAATTATCAGCCATTATAACAGTTAACTTACGGTATTTTAGAAGACATTACACATATTCTATGGTTACAAGCTTTGGAGCTTACTTTTGGTAAAAAACCAAATTATTTTGTCACATTAACATAAGGTAAAACTGTGAATGTAGCTGCTTTTGGAAGTTTCACAGTAAACCCTTTTGTTCGAGTTGTTTTGGTAATACAGCCCAAATTTTTCATACAACAAGTTGGGGAGAAGTTTTCCTTATCAACTTATGTAGTTCGCTTCATTTCATCAGTTCTCATTTTCTCCAAGTCAGTTTAAATGCATGTAACCATTGTTTAGAAAAACGAAAAGAAATAAAAGAAAAGGTGCAGGAACAAATTTGATTGTCTTATGTATGAAATATTTTTTTATCAGAAAACTCATACCCAGTTTAAACTCTCAATCTGACTCAATGCGTACAAAGCTATTTACCTGACACCTTTTCAGTAAAAACAATAAAAATGATAATAATAACAAAAAATTAAAAAAATTATATTGTAAATATTATTTTAAATTTTTATATTTTCTCTTTCCTTTTTTTTCAGTCAAAGCCCAAAATATTAGAATAGATTTGTCCATACAACAGAGTAGCTGACTATGTATTGTAACTTTGATTAGGATGTGTTCTATCGGTTAAGTCAAAATATTTTATCGCTTTTAAATCAATATAGTAAATGAAATGTATTTGATAACAATAATAATAACAATAACAATAACAATAATAATAATAATAATAATAACCCAAGTTTAACCAATCTAAAATCTAAATTGGTCTTCTTTAAAGCTGTAGTTCAGTTGGAAAGAGCTATGTGGATCTATTTCCAACCTCAGCAAGGTCAAGGATTTTTTCTTTCTTCTTTGTGATGGTTTGTGGGGTTCAGACTTTACTGGCGCTGTAAATTGGTGAAACTATTGTTCCAGTTTTCCAGTTGCAAGGCCTCACTCAAACCTATATTTCTCATTTTTTCATTACCAAGCAGATTTATTTTGTATGTGGTATGTCATGGTAGATGTTGATAACTGATTGGCTCTGAAAGTGTTTATAAACACACCTGAAATCCAGGAAGACCTGTGACTCCATTTCCACCACTTGGTCCTTCATCCCCTTTGTCTCCATATTCGCCTGTAAATCCCTCTGCACCTTTTGGCCCTTTCTTTCCATCATCACCCTTTGGGATTAAAATGGTTGAGCACAGACTATTGGTAAACAATCATGTTTCATTTCGTTTTTGTACTTGAGTTTTATCAGTTAAAGAAGAAAAAATAATGCAGTTGGGCATTTTGAAAAAGATGGCACTTGCAAAGAATTAATTAAACTAATTCCATCTGTGAAAACTCGATCACCTGGATTAAGTGTTAGACCCAATTGAGATAGAAAACTTTGAACTCTGTTGATTTTAAAACCTGTCGTTTTTGTGTTTTCCCAGGAAAAACACCTTCCAAAGAAAAAAATACTAATTACTATCAATAAGCTATTACCACTTTTATAATATTGTTGTTAATCTTATTATTATTGTTTTTAACACTGTCATACACCTTTTCTGTGAGATTGTTTGCTATACTTATTCAATGTAACCATCAACTAACGTTCCCAAATAGAGGGTTCAAGTAAGAAGAAAAAAAACACTATACTTACTGTTTCTCCTTTTTCTCCTGGTTTGCCCTAGAATAAAAACAGCACAATTAGCATCTAGGACCAAACAACCCATGAGAAGGTGCATGAGCATCCTATGAGGAGGGATGCCATAACATTCTACATGCATTGAACTACAGCTAAGATACTTCTCAGCTTCAATTCAGACATACAGATGGTGTTTCCAATTTTATTCCCTTTTGTGTCCAAAGAACAAATTGCATGGGGACATGAGAACAAGGAACTGTAATTTATGATTGTGCAGATATTGAGAATTGAGGTTAGACAAATTGTTTTGTTTCATGAGAGATTTTAAGAAAAAATAATTAAGGGCTGGGCCACACATTGAACACCTAAAGCCTGATTCACACATGTGAGATAAGCACAAGGCACACAGGCACAGGAAAATTCAAGTCCAAACATGTGTGAAATAAGCACAAGAACAAGCACAATAAAAAGAAACATTTTCCTTTCTGTTACAAGTGCTTGTGTTTATGCTTATGTCATTTACTTCACCAGTGTGAACATCCATGAAACAAGCATAAGCATACCTTTACGTGTTTACTTTGTGCATGTGTATTTTTCATTTTCATGTGCTTGTTTCACATACATGTGTGAATATTGGTTCCTTACGCTTGTGCTTGTGCCATCTCACAAGTGTGAATCAGGCTTTAGCGAGACTAGCCAAAGACAGGATAAGTTGGAGAAAGGAAATTGATAATGACCTACAGGTGTTTCAGGAGGAGCTTGGGCCTAATTAAGTAACATAAGATTCAAGAAAAAGTTGTGCGAGCTATTTGAGTCAGGCTGTCCATTAAACCACAAGTTAATTAGCTCCAATATCAAATCGACCAGTCCAAGGGTGCTAAGTTTTTCAGCATCTTTTAATGCAGGACACTAGCTCACTATGAGCCTTAATAGGTAAAATAAGATTCAAGAAAAAGGTTATGCAAGATATTTCAGTCAGGCCATGAGTTAATTAGCTACAATATCAAATTGGCCAGTCCCCAAGGTGCTAAGTTTTTCAACAACTTTTAAATGAGGACACTTGCTATAGATTATGTGGGTAAGAATGAAAGATACTGACTTTTAAGACAATAGTCCTTTGTCAAAATAATTGAGTGGAAGATTTGATCATGAGATGGTTGTAAAGTCATGCAAAAAGGCCCAATGAATAATTATTATATTTTTTCTAATACTTGATTTCTTTCCCTTTATTTCTTAAAAGTTTTTCCACCTAAATATTTTATTGGGCTTTCATTTATAACTGCACATTGTTTTAAAAATTCACTAATTCATAGTCAGTAACAGTTTTGATTAATTTATTTGCTTTTACTATCATTGTTCACACTAGCTCACTATGAGCCTTAATAGGTAAAATAAGATTCAAGAAAAAGGTTATGCAAGATATTTCAGTCAGGCCATGAGTTAATTAGCTACAATATCAAATTGGCCAGTCCCCAAGGTGCTAAGTTTTTCAACAACTTTTAAATGAGGACACTTGTTATAGATTATGTGGGTAAGAATGAAAGAAACTGACTTTTAAGACAACCGTCCTTTGTCAAAGTAATTGAGTGGAAGATTTGATCATGAGATGGTTGTAAAGTCATGCAAAAAGAAATGACCCAATGAATAATTATATTTTTTCTAATACTTAATTTCTTTCCTTTTCTTTCCTTAATAGTTTTTCCACCTAAATAATTATTTCATTGGGCTATCATTTTTTGTAAGACTTTAATTTGTTGAGAATAAAAACTTACAACAATATCCAAAGTTTCGGAGTCAAACATGGCTCCATTATCAAGGTAAAGCTTTAATGGATAAGTCGATCTTACTTAAACTTTGATTTATAACTGCGCATTGTTTGCTTTTAAAATCGTTGTTCAGTTACTGTGCTCACTTAGGGGATGACTCCTCCCAAATTATTTAATAGAACCAAAACCAACTGTGGAACTGCACACAGTTTGGGCATCCTGCTAATGAAAAGTAAGCATTTTGTATTTTCAATGTAATTATGCAGTTAATCTCCGTAAGAATACAGGTGATTCACTTACGGTAACACCTCCAGGGGGACCAATAACTTCCCTATCTCCTTCTTCACCTTTCATGCCTTGATCCCCCTACATAAATCCTTTGGTTAGTTTTTGAACTACAAAGTAAATCTCTCACCATCTACTCTATGGTAACAATGCATCTACTCATGACCTTAGGTGAAACACTTTACTTAAGGGGAATTACGCTTGAAGGATTCCTCCACGGTGTAACATTCCTGTTCTCAAATGAAGCTACTGTTGTGTTTCGGTCCATATGAGCAACTCAAATTTGAGACTTCAGTATTAATTTTATAACTGTTGCCATGCAGTTTGCCATGCACCACCATCTGCTATGTTTTAGTTGAATATTTTCCATGTTTATAGTTGTTCCAGCTACCTACATTGAGTCTCTGACAACCTAATTTTCAGGCCCATAGGGAGGGGGATGGTGAGCTTGCAAGCTCCCCCCCTCCCCCCACAGGCAGCAAAGATCTACTTTTTTGTTGACCAACTATTTGAAAAAGCAACTTTAAGTTTAATATAGTTTGAATAACATCCAGGTTTTTAAGATTGATTTTGCCTGCCTGTCTTCATTTCAGTTCTTTGCAATGTGGTTTGAGTTTCTCAGTGTTACTAGAAAAAGGGTTTATCTTAATCTATTCATTCATAAAATCAACACTTTTCTTATTCATGTGTTTATGGTGAAAAATTGCCAGTACTATGTACTTACAACTTCTCCTTTTTCTCCCTTTGGTCCAACCATTCCTTCACCCTATAAAAATGTGTGATTATATTGGTACTTATATTTGGCAAAAAAAAGTTAAAGATGTTTACAATACTCAGTGATTCAAACAAGTTTGAGAGCTTCAAATAAAGTTTGAAAGTATTTCATCTAAGAGAACACATGCACAAAAAAAGCAAGACTTTCCTCATTAAAAAAACCTCAATTAAATCTGCTAATTAACTCACATTTTGATTCACATCATTAAGATTAGCAAAAACTCTTAAAAAATCAAAGCCCATTCTCAAGCCATTTAGCTGGCAATCTCTCCAGTTTCAGTAGTGTTAAAAACATGAACAAGAGTCTTCCAACTCTTTCTTTCAAGTAAGAGCAAACTAAAAACTTCTATTAATTTACTAACTTAAAGCTGGGTTGAATGGATTAAGTCAGGTAAAGATATAGCATCTTGGTCAAGGACATTATTATATTTAACAACTTGAGCTTGAACTTGTGAACCTAAGATTACGAGTTGAACACACTAACTAGTTGATGTGTCAATCAAACAAATAATTATTCTAAAATTATTGTTGGATCAAGGCACTGAAAAAACTGACCGCCTCCCCAGGTTGACCTGGGCTTCCATCAGGTCCCTGCACAAAGAAAAAAGGCAGGCAGGAATTAGGTAAGGCCAACAGGATTGTTACAACTATTCAAAAATCACTTCGATTTTAAACCAAAATCACATTTACTAGTTAGCTCTCTGTCAGTACAACTGCAATTAATACATAAACAATCTGAATCTTAAAATCTCCCAGAACAAACCAGTTATTGAAAGAACTTCTTAGAAGCCCCAAACTTTGAAATCTCCCCTTTCAAGCCAAGTAACAACAAAAAACAACTTCAGAAGTTTCAAGAGAAGACAATCCATCAGTCCTAAACAGAAAAATAATTTATTGTAACAGTATAACTGCTTAAGTTCTCCAAAAAGAGCTTGGTATACTTTTCTCGTAACCTGTAGGCTAGGGGAATTTTTGATAAATTGTTGGAGCTAAAAAAATTACTGTCTAAACCCATCTCCAGAACTTATAACTTGAGTCAATCAAAAGGGAATAACATTATAAGTGTCTCAACTTATATAGGTCTTGATTTTATATTTTTCAATCAAAGTGCTGCAAAAATTAATGAATACTGGCCAGCCTGGACTTCCTGTTACACCTGTATGAACTGCCTACAGATACAACTCTTTTCTAATATTATCATAGCGTTTATCTTGTTTCATAAATTATAAACTGAAGTGAATTTATCATGAGTTCAACATACCATAGGGCCACGTGGGCCTCTGAATCCTTTACGACCAGGAAATCCTTTGAAACCAACCGGGCCCTGTTTATGAAAAAACATTCTCATAGTTACAAGGACAAACAAAAAAGCAAATATAAAACTGGCCTGACAAAACAATTTATATCACATAAAGCTAGGTAATATCAGATTGTAATAACCTAAAACATGTGTATGCAAATATAATGTCCATGAAAACTTCAGGTGCATGGACATGAAATTAATTACTTCAATCTATTATTAAACTTTACAGTTTAAAACACCATTTAGCACAGATTCAATGATGTAGACTCTACAGTATGTAAGGTACAATAATAGACAATTTGTGTAAAGGATTCACTGCTTTAGCTATGAATCATTACTAGCTATTAATTATTTCCAGTACAATTACCTTTTCACCCAAGGGGCCTACAGGGCCTTCGTTTCCCTTTACAAAACAAAATAGAAAACACATAATATTTATTTTAAGGTAGACATTAGATTGTCATGAACAATTTTATGTTTATTTATCAATATAAAGTAAAGTAGTAAAGTAAAAAGCGTATTTATATAGCGCCCTTTACGTATACATGCTCAAAGGCACTTTATAATGATCAGCAGACCAGAAGCATATAAAGCATATAAAGGCACAATAGGCAGCTGCTTCAAAGCGGTCCACATATACTGGTACACACTTTACCCACCCTGGATGAATGGAAAGCTGAGTTGCCTTTAGCAGGAAAGATGGTCGCCCAAATATTCAACACTCAACCAAGCCGGGGAACTCAGGATTGGGAGGCAGAGATCTTTCCACTGCACCAACCCCTCTGACGTTTACAAGTATTTTATCTAGCCACCAATTCCAATTTTACAAACAACTCAACTAGAGAGTATTTGACATGAAATCAAGTTTGAAACACATAAAAAACATACAATGAAAATACCCCAAAGGGCTTACCAGTTGTTTTTAGAACTTCCAGACAGGGGGCTTATTAAAGAGTAGGGGGCTTATTAAAGAGTTTGGGGCTTATCGAACAGTGGGGGGCTTATTAGAGAGTAGGGGGCTTGTTAAAAAAAGGGGGGCTTATTAAAGAGTAGAGGGCTTATCAAAGAGTAGGGGGCTTATTAGAGGGTTTACAGTTGTTCCACAATACCTACGACTTAATCTTTTGAGCCCAAGTAAAAACCAAAGCTGTTTGAAAAACTCCCTCACCCTGTTTTAAAGCTCCTCTTGGAGAAACTACAACTTGGAAAAAGAGCCCCTTGGGGTAATTGAACCTAGATTATATTACTATTCTAGATGCAAGGCCTGAGGAAGGTAAGAGTAACCCTTATAAAAACCAAGCAGATCCTCTAAATAAGTAAATACAAAACTATTGTGTTTATGAGCCGTTGAATGCAAAGAAGAAGAGATCATTATTAGAGACATTATTTCATGGCAACCTCCCCACAATTACATTCCCCAACACTTCGTAAGTCACAAACACCATTTCAAAAGCTAGATACTGTAGTTATCATATTTGGTATCAATTTGGTTACCTTAAATCCTTTCAGGGGGACAAAGTTCCCACAGTCTGCTCCCCTACATGGCTCGCCCTGAAAATAAACAATAAAATGAACTTGTAGATGAGATTTCATTTTGTCTTGGATTGTAACATAAGACAAAATTGCCATTCACGAACTCTTTTGCCTGTACGACTACCAATTCTCATAACTTTTAAACAGTATGCCCATGTGATCGTGGTGTCTTGAATTGTAGTTATAAATTATACACTTAAAATAGTTAAGGACCAATTTCAATGAAATTAAGTTTTTCTAAATTTATTGTCAATGTTGTGGCACTCCGACCGTCTTCAGGACAAGCTACATGGTAACCTTGGTTACCAAGTAGTTTGTCCTCAAGAAGACTGGAATGTCAAAATGTCCACAATAGATTTGGAAAAACGTAATTTGATTGAAATTGGTCTTTGACCATTACAAGTGTATAATAGATAGATAGATAGATAGACTGACAGACAGACAGACAGCTGTCAACTGATTTACGAACAGTAGTGTTTAGCTAGTTGTAGTTTATTTTACTTTTTATTGTAGCTACAAATAACTTATACACAAATGTTGTTTTACTTCTCATAAGTGCACTGAGATTTATAAATGTACCCATCAAGCACATCACTATCATTGTTGTTATCAATGAATGGACACCTCATAGATAAATAAGCTACAGATGCAAACTGAAAATTATTTATTTCTAACTTTTACCTTTTTGCCTTTAGGCCCTCGCTTTCCTGGCATACCATCCATACCAGGGATACCTTCAGGTCCAACAAATCCTGTGTCACCCTGTAGTTTTGAAACAAAAGGATTGATCAACATCAGAGATATCAACTCTACCACATTATGCCATCTGAGACTTGATCTTTGGACTGTTCTCCCATATTTTCACAGAAAATTCAGATAAATAATAAATTTACATCAACAACAGTATGCTGTTTGCTTGTTCCTGATTAATTAAGGACAATGAAATACAAACTAGCATTAAGCAGTGTACTGATTTTTTTACTATTGAATATTAGGCTTCCATTCGGCCTCACACTTTTTTTGCATAAATAATTTATGTACTTTGTGGTATGGGTTAAGAAGTAAAATAAATATTATGCAAACAGTTGTAAGAACAAATAGGCCTCATAGGAGACAGCCTTCTCAAAACTGGCCTGCTGGCGGCTGAATGAGCTGCTTCTTTTAGTCATTTAGATGCCTCTAAAAGTTGCAAAACCACTTCCAACTACCACAGAAGAAAATTAATCTTTACCAAAGAATCTTAGCTTCCACACATTAAACAAGAAATATCATGGTTCTTTTGAAGAAGTCAGTTTTAGTATATGAAATCAAACACAAATTAAAGCACAGTTTGTTGCATTTGGTGACTTTTCTAAGGTTTATAAGGCGCTGCATGCCTCAGGTTAGGAACCCTTAGTGTATAATGGGGTTACAATTAGTCTTGCTCATTTGGAATCCAGTCGCTTACACTGAAGCTTTAATCTTCTCCACCAGGTCATTTTGAAAACACTGGGAGATATGATATTATGGTTTATATGGTTTAAATAAATTTGGGTGTTGCCTGGGGGGTCCACTCACCCTGGTTCCGTTGCATCCACAGAGACCACGGAATCCTTTTGGACCCCTGTAACCGTTATGACCCTGTTCAATAAAATGTGCACAAACAGTGTTAGTTCAAAACACCTTTGAACTAGAGAAAGTAGGATCTACAGTTTTGTTTATTCTTTAACAAAACAATGGTGCCTGCTTTGTAGTCAGAAATCTCACAAACTGAGCCAAGTTTGCAAACAAAACTTGAATTTTCAAAATTTAGAATAATGCTTTTTGTGGATATTGCTATTTAAAGGGAATCTCTCTGAAAGCGCTCCTAATGTTCCCTGGAAAATGTTACAATCAGTTTCATAAAAACGACCTTTTTAGAACTGTCTTGCTTCTTGCAATACTCAATTTGCCACAACAATGGTAAATAGTCAACATTCTCGATTGAAAGTCTGATTGCCATTGAAAACTGAAAATGACATATACATGAGAATATGAAACTGCATTGATTGCTTGCAAAACACTTTCAATTATTTTCAATCCTGGTTCATCAGTGTCATGCCAATGGTTGCTCAAACACTATGAAAGGCAAATTTAATCTGCACTTATTGCCTTCAAACTTGTGCACTTGAGTTATCTTGTCTAAGTCATAGGTCAAATATATCAGCAGAGCAACAATTATCTGGTTGAGAAAAAAGGGAAACTTCTGCTTTTCAGTAGCACTTTTTTTTTAGTTTTTGAATTTTTTGTGTGGCTGTTTCTTAATCATTTTACCAACACAGTAGGGCAAAAGTCAACATTTTCACCAAAAACTGATGAGAAAAACTGAAAAACACTTTACTTACTGGAACACCATGAATTCCAGGGAAGCCCGGAACACCAATCATTCCCTGAAGTGAAAAAAATTAAATTTAAACTCTTATTAATTTTTTGCTTAAAATCTGAGTGCAGAGGCAAGAAAACAGTTAAAAACATAGAATAACTGGTGTGTAAAAATAACAGTATTCATACAAAACTACAAAAGAATCTAATAAACACTACAAACAAAAAGAAGAAGAAGAGATTCTAAGAAGAACATTTAATTTGTATCTTTACAGGGCAAAAAGGAGTGAAGGACACAATGGAACGTAAAAAGATCAGTAACATTAACAACAAATAAAAATGCTGATAGGAAAATAACAATAAATAAAACTGTTGGTAATGACAATAACAATAAACAAAAAGGCAACACTCAAGATATGAGCAATAAGCAAATAAAAATTGGCAACTCTGGCAAGATTATATATCTTGATTGCTATTATTATTGTTGACATCAATGGTGATTTCACTACTAGGCCTGGCGATTTCAAAAACTGTCAGAAACAACTTAATTTCATCCTGTAAAATTGATTTAGATCATGGAAACCTTTTTTTACAAAAGAAACTACAAAATGTAAATTACAAATAATGTGTTTTGCTCTTGCCGATGCAAGATTCTTTGAGGGTTCCAAACGGCATACATTATCAAAAAACAACAACACAATTTAACAACAACTTATAGCTAAAATTGTATTTTAATTCATAAATAATATACATGTCAAACGATTCTAAACTAATTTCAGTTCAGCCATTTTTATTGCCAATACAAAACCAAAACACAAACAGAAAATCTGTAGCAACAACAATGATTCAAATGTTGAATCACTTACACCATCTCCTTGGGGTCCTTTCGGGCCAGGACTGCCAGATTCTCCCTAAGGAACAAGAGAGAATGAGAAATCTTATTTACATTTTTCTTTAAATCACTTTCAATGCACAAATGTTGTCTGTGGCATGATGCGGTCAAGGGCAACCACAAAACTGCCACCTCCCTCCCTTAAATTAGCACACAAAATCACACAGCTATTATCTAAGACTGAAGGAGAAGTCATCCCCTCCCCCCCCCCAAATCGAAATTTTTTGTTATTATAATTTAAAGCATTATTATTAGGAAATACAAAATTATGAGGATCAGACATAAAATAACTCGAAAAAAAAGAGCTCCTGATGGAAAATGAACCCAAGACCAAAGATCTGTATACTAGTTGGATGCTCTGAGCTATGGGAGCTTATGGCAATGGATTATGTCTACATTGCACCAACTACTTGAATGCCACTGGCATAAATTGTCAAGCATGCACTGTTTGATAACTGCATCACACATTCACTTGAAATAACGTCTCTAACAATAAATTCAAAAACAACAATAGGTGTTTTTCTAAATAGAGGGGGCACTGACTAAAAAGTTGTCCAGTTGTGATATTTGTTTTAAATTTTTATATTTGCATATAAAACCCTCTTATTCAGGATTAAGATTCAAACACGATCAAGCTCCATCAATCAATTTATAAAATATTTCACAATATGTTGCTCTCTTCAAGATAACAAAAAAAACTGGTGAATATATAACTACTGATAGTTTTTCTCGTGATTTAAAACTATTTCAAAGACACACCTTTAATCCTTTCATGCCACGAAGACCATCAATCCCCACTGGGCCAGGAGGTCCCTGTGCACCACGTGCTCCCTGGCTCCCTGGTTTTCCCTGTTACAAAAATTAGGGAATGTATAAACTTGTCACAAAACAATTATTTATAAATTACTACATTGTAACTGACATAATAACTTAACATTAACTTAACATGTCAAAAACAGACCCATGCCAGATATATGTATTATAGCTGAAATGTAAACTGAGTGCACATGCTCTGTTCAGCAATATAAATATGTGTGAACTTTTTAGAACATGAAAGACTTGCTTAACTAATTGAGCTTCTTGAGTGAACTAAAAATTCACTTGAGTTTATATCAATAAACAGAGCAAGTAAGCGAGTTTTATATTTCTTTTATAAAATATAGCAGACAAACAGCTGACATACCCCAGGATAATGCATGTAGAAACACTCTATTCATATTTAGAGTGCGTCATCACAGCCAATCAGAACACATGTTATAGTTCCTTTATTTTATATAGATAAATACAACATCTACATAGCAATCTTAAGAAAGATAAATATGGGTTCACTGGTCAGAGCTGTCCACTAGCATTAAAAACCATTAATTAGCATTCTAGAGAATGCAGTAAACAACTAAACTATACCTGTTCCTAAATGCTTATAAATGATAATATTGCAGTGACTGAACTGTGGACTGGCCTCTAGTATTGAAGAAAACACACTAACCCACCAAGCAATAGATGCTCCTATGCATGTTAGAGTATTGAACTGGGTCTAGGCCCTCACTGCAAAGATTTTCTTAATGGCAGAGTTCTAATTACTATCTAGTGTCACAGTTTAATAACTAAGTTAAAAAAAGACTTATTTCTGCCTAGGATCGACTGTATACTTACTCTTGCACCTTTTGGTCCAGGAACACATTTTGAACAATCTTCATTTTCATAACACCCATACCCTCCACATTGCTGTGTTGTCTACAGAGAACAAGCACCCTGCTCGTTAATATTATAAAAGGAAATGGTCCTAAACTCTTATAATCTACCCTGACCTTTAATATTTCCAGTAAAGGCTGTTCAGTTTCATTCTACTGCAGATAGACCAATAGCACAACTAATATGTGGAACATAGAATCACCAAATTCATCTTTTTTCTCTTGATTTTCCTTGCCCCTTCCAATCCACCACCCTCTCCTCCTCGCCCCCCCCCAAAAAAAATATTTTCATTTTTCATTTCTTTATTTGTCATTTTTTAAATGAATAATTTGTAATAAAATTAATACACATTTACAATTACAAATGACGAGGATGACCGAACGGAAGCCAAAAGGCTTATTACAGACTATCAATCTTCCTCCTTTTACTTATTTAAGCTAAGATGAAAAAAGAGAGATATACAAGATGACGTAGATATAAGACTTAATTAATATTTTGAGATGAGATGGGACTTAAGTTTTTTACTAAATGAAGAGTAAGTGTAAGCTTCTTTGACATCACTGTCCAATGAATTGAACATCATTGGACCTTGATATTTAATTGAAAATTGTTGAAGCTTAGTTCTTGTACGAGGTAAATGGAAAGATTTGCTTGTTCTGGTATTATATCTATGAATCTGGCTATTGATAGTGAACGTATCTTGAAAACCTATCGGAGTGAGGTTGTTTCTAATTAAAAACATGAATTGACAAATTTGTAATTTTTGTATATCTTCAAGTTTTAATAAGTATAAGCTCTTAAAAATAGGGTTTGTGTAAGCAAGGAAGTGACTCTTGTTTATTACTCCTATCATCCGCTTCTTCAAAGTTAGCAGTTTTGACATTATTGTCTGATATGTATTTGGCCAGACAAGATTGCAAATAACAAATCCTGGTTTCACATATATACAGAGAAACCCTTAATCTAGCTTGCACGCTTTTCTTTAATTTACCATTTCACTTATGATTTCACCATAGAGTATTAACATAGAGTTGCTCCATTAAACTTGTACTAAGTTAAGACCAGTCAAAAAGAAAAGATAAACCAAAACATGCATCAAGATTTTACAACCAAGCCAAAAAACTACAGGTTAACTCATTGTTGTTCTAATGTGAAGGATGAAAACAAAAACAAAGAGTGTGTCTTCAGACTATATTAATTTTTTCACATTTATCAACCTTATACAAAATCTCAAGAAAGTTAAATTACACACATTACACAGCTATTTTAATCAGTAAGGTTTTGCTAATGCAAGAGCACATTAAGTAAACTAGCTAACAAGATTTAAATTGACTATTCCACATCCTCTCAATGCCATTATCAAAAATAAATAATCTACAATGGTACCAAGTTAAGTTGTTGAATCAGTTGATCTTGTATGCCAATTTTCACATAGCAAATCTTTATTAATCCCATACTCAAGGTCATTCCCCTGAAAAAAAGTCCCCACATATTTTTTTTTATGTTGACTCCGAATATGGAATAAAAAATGGGGGTCACCAATTTTTTGTTTTGAGTTACAGAGTGTCAAACTATGGTTGTTTTATGGCAATTTAGTAAAAAAATACCATCATCGTAGTTTTTTTATCTGGCTGCCAATAACAAACAGAACTGATGTACACTAGGGTGACTTATATTCTTATCACTTTTTTTTAACTTTCAGTTGACTAAGCTACACATTTAAGAGTTTTGTCAATGAATGTCATTAATTAACATGATTAATCAGCATTAAAATTAACTCATTCCTAGTTGAAAATAGCTAAAAATTGCCCACCAGAAGAATTTTAATGACCCAAATTCTGTACTTTCTATCAATAGATATTGTTTAAATTTTTTTCACAGTTGGGAAAAGTTATTTTTGTTACAAAATCAGAAAAGAAAAAGGGGGGGGACAGATTTCAGTTTTTATGCATGAATCCTTAGGCAAAATTGAGCCATTAGTGTGAAATTTCCGTACAAATATAAATATTGTGAAAATGCGCAGAAGAGCTGTGCAATGCAAAACAGGGAATGACCTTAACTTGGCACAATTGTAGATTTTTTATTTCAGATAATGGCATTGAGAGGAAGCTAAAATATCAATTTAAATCTTGTTGTTTTCGTTTATTTTTTTTTTGCTAGAAATTTCTGCTCATGCGGTTAAAGTGCTTTTCAAGTTTTCCCATCAGAGCAAGCAGTGTTGGCTTTGGGAAGCTATTCAATTTCTAAACAATGTTGACATATAATGTCAATGGCCAAACTTGATAAACAACTCAAAGTACTTCATGCTTTGCTAAACAGGTTGACAAGCACTGTGCAGAGTTTTGTTTTATTGTATGTTAACCTTGAACTAAATATTCTAAGGTCAGGCTGGAATTTAATAGCAATTATTTCAACAATACTGCCTTTGCATTTAAAAATGTATGAATAACTAAAAAATAATGGAATACATATATCACTTAAAAAAGACAACCTATCTCAACAATAAGAAAGAAAATTGTTTAATCTAAACAACTGGTACAACTAGCCAAAAAACGATTTTCTTATGTTTCCCCAAGACGTCTACAACCTTCGTGAGAAGCCTTTTAACAAGTTTTTTTATAAAACAAGTCAGCAAAATGGGATTAATTAATTATCCTGACTTGTTCAATGATCATGCAATGATTTGCAAAAGTTCTGACTCATGATCATTAATCCTATAAATATCATGAACTAGAAATTTCTAATTGAAAATGATAGTCGGCTAGACTATAACTCCCCTGTGAGCATCTCTTCTCAAACCAGAGCATAGTGTGTAGCTCCATTCTCGATCAATTTAATTCATTACACGCTCAGGGAAAAAGTTTCAAACAACCATTTTATTGACACTATTAAAAATATCAGAGCAGTATATCTGGATTTTGCTTAAATGGCTAAACTATATAAAACCATCAGCATGTCAATAAATTAATCCTTACAATCAAGTTAATTAAGTCACCAAGTTCGGCTTTTAAAAAGGAGCTTGATCAGTCCAGTTGCTACCTTGCCTTTCTTTTACACAAACAATTTTTAAGAATTGATAAGTTTCTGTTGAGACTTGGTTGTTCAAAGTTTCTGATGACTTTAAGCTCAAAATTCTATTTGAATTGTTCTCAATTTGGATATCGTTCCACTCAGTAGATAGTTGCTTAAGAAGACAAATTGATAGGAAACATGAATTTTAATTGTTATATTTTTTGTTACATATGGGTTTATGAAATACTTTAATGAAAACTTTGCAAAATGAGAAGATTGCATGCAAAAGTTGTTATAGAAAGCATACTTTGTTGAACCATATCTGAATAAAGTCCTATCACTTAGCTCTTTCAATTAAAAAACAAGCGACTTCTTTTCTTCTTGTTATATCTGTGGCCAAGTAGACCAAATACTTACCCAGCCCCTCCCCCTCAATCCCTGACATTTGCTGATCAAAAATGCAAACATAATCATTTCATAATTATTCAATACTCATATTCAAATAAATTTTGTTTGATATTTCTAACAAGTAACTAAACCAATCCTATTCAAACAATTTCATGTATGGTTTAAAATATTTTGTCTTTTTTTAAAAAAAGGAAAACCTATTAGATATAAACAGTTAAGGCAATCAATCAAATCAAACTTGCATTGGTCTCATAGCGAACTCATATTTAGCACTATTTATTTAGCACATGAAGTCATGCACTAACAATGTGCTCAGCTTTAATGACAAGTTTCATGTGAATAAACTTTGTTGGCAGACTTTAAATCTTGTCTGGAGCAGCTTAGCCGCAATTTGACTTGGAGCCAAACAGAGCTGCCACAAAAATTCAAGAACCTGTTTGTTTAGCGACCTCTTATTTTTTTTTCGCCCACTCGAATTGCCTAGATTAACTCAGACAACTGTACAAAAATAGACCAATACTTGCTTTAGAAGTAATTAAAAAAACAAACATAAATCGCTCACAACTCAGGAATTGAGGTTTTGAGTAAAGGTCATTTGTGGTTTTGGCAAATTGTCCACAAGAGGTGAGGACAAATAAATATGACGAAAATTCATGAGGAAAAGTCGATAATGGTTTAGGCTTTTAAAACTATGATGTTTCGCTTTTAAAATAGCAAAAAAAGCGACGGTATTTCAAATTGTTATCGGTGCTGGTCAATCTTTATAGGTTTTCACGACGCTTGAATTTGAAGTTGCTTCGCCCTTCTACTTTAATTTCTTTTAAACATTGAAACTTCCACTACATCCCATACATACAATGCAAAATCAGAAGAACTCTTAGCAATGAAGACCTGTTAATTCGTTAATTTTCGTACATATATACTGGCGTAACTTCAAATTGTTTATACCTTCAGAACTAACTTTCACTAGCTGTTAATTACGTACTTCTAAAAAACAAAAACTGCACAATTAAATGGGTGTTAAATAAAGAACGGGACCTTTCCTAATAAGAACTATTAATCACCATTGGTAGAAAATAACATTCTTTTCTCATTAACATTTACAAAAACGGCAAGTTTTTTAACCTAAATAAGCAGTTACAAGGTACTATACGGTGAGCAATGACTGACTGAATTGTCGAACAGAGAAGAGAAAAATTAATTTGCGCATTCTGGACGGACATATATTTTTCACAAAAATCGCCTCGGTTTTGAATTAAATACAAAAAAAAATCCGTAAATTAAATTGAAAACAATAAGCATAATCAAAGTATTTCCAAAAGCAACGAAAACGAGTTCAACACGGCGAAAAGTGAAGTTAATTTGTGTTATGTCTAGGTCAATAACAATTTTCTTCCCACGCTTGGCTGTAAAATTTATCTCTTGGATGATTCAGTCATGTTGCGAGTTTTGACATGAATGCGAAATGTTAGCTTAAAGTTCTTTCAAGCAAAATACATCAAAGCCAAAGTCAAAAGTATCTCCATCGCAAGGTAGCGAAGACCTTGTAAACCGGCTCAGCACGATTAGACTTTCATTTTGGGAAGTTAACTTAGTAAAAGTTATGAACAAAGAAACTCGCAGGCCTGCAACTTTATTCTCTTAACTCTTCATCGAAATTGTTTTGAAAACCGAGTATAATTTAAGAACTTAACCTCGAACAAACAAAGATACAAAAAGTCCAACACAACAACCAGGTAATCATGGTCGCCATCAAACGTAAAAGCATTCATAATTCATTCAAATTAACTTAGAATTTTTTAACCAACATGCAGTAAAAGACTAACTACGTAAAATGTTTGCGTCGCAAATTTTATCGATACTCAATTCAAGCTTCATTGGCACAAAAATAATGACCCGGTTATTCCGACTTCCTTTTTTCCTGACTGCTTCATTGCGGGAAGCGTGGAAAATACCACGCGAGACGACACGCAAGCAGTCTAACAATTTCTCCATACGCTAAGCAAGGAAGATTTCTATACCAGTTTACATGACTAAACGATGCCATAGATTAAAAGGGTATACAAATGTAATACAGAACATACCTGAGTTATTGCTGTACAGAATATAGCGAGCAAAAGGACAAAATGCGAGGTTGTCCTGTAGGAATACACAGCACAAACAAATGAGTTAGGCAACGAACAGAATCGGAGTCCTGAAACCCGACAGATTTCTAGTTCAAGTTTCTCCAATAACTTGCCACTTACCTTCGCCCCATTTTAAATAATTATAAAAGCCGCAAGGCCGAACTAATTCATGAATTCAGTCAGGAAAAAGCTTGCTTGCTTCAAAAGACAGAGAACGGCAGAGAGATTGGTTAGTGAACTTCACCGCGTTCAAAGGCTCACTCAAGCTGGCGCGAAATTCGATCCCAAGACAGAAGACAGGCCTGTAAAATATCTGACAGCTCCTATGAGGGGCGTCACGCCCTGAGCCATATCACAAATTGTAATATCGAGGTGAGGCAGTCACCGCAGTAGATCGGAAGTTGCAAAATGCTTAGAAGTTCAGACTGACTCGCACCTCGGTTTTCATTTGACAGCCCAAACCAACAAAAGTGTTTTTTACCGCGCAGATTGACAGGACAAACAATTTATTGACAAGCCAGATGTGGTTTCATGTGAGGAGTTTTAACCTACAAGCCGAACCATTTTTGAGTAAAACTACAGTGCTTGAGCTAGAAATGCAATAGTTTTTTTAATACGCGGGATGGGAGCAAACTTGATTAAGTTTTGAGTGCAAATAAATGCAAATGTAGTGTACTGTAAAAAGGACTCCAGCTGGCCTTTAAGGGAAAAAGCTTGAATTTCTTTTTAGAGGAAGTGTTTGCAAGAATCAATAGAGTTGTTCTTTGCTGGGACACAGCGTTTCACAGCGGGATGGGGGTTCTAGAAAAGTGCAGTTTTCGAACCGAACACGACAAACCCTTATTTTTTCCAAAGCAGAAGCTTCTACTAAGTGTGGAGAAAATTCCTTGTTTGTTTAGAAAGCTCCGCGTTTCCGTTATTATCTGATAATAAGACTATTGTTTGAAACCGGGATTTCCTGCAAAGGAATGCCTCGATGGCACTTCATGACAGAAATCAATTTGTTTGCGACCACACACAATTGTAACAACAGGCCCGCGCTTCTGAGAGTAAGCACTCCAATTTCTACGCGAACGCTGTTCTCTTTAAAATATTTACACAAATTCAAATTGGAACGCTACAAGAAGTCTTCGTGACCGCGAATTCAAATTACTGTGTGCTGAAATCTTCTTTTCAGTCCTTACTCTCGATTAATCCCAAGCTCTGCCGTGGGCGAATAAAGAACAAAAATAAAATACGACTTAGACGGATTTTCTGCTCTGCCTAAAAAAGCATCCGATTCCAGCCCTAACCGCACGAAACAGCTTAACTTTCAAAACGGCAGCCACAACAAAGAATATTTGGGTTTTAATGATAACAATTACGCATAAGAATTGCTTCCATTCATTTAATCTATGGGCGCAACTCTTCCAGCGGTTATTTGATGAGATTCCCCATATTTTTTTGTGAGAATTCCTCGATTCTTTCCGGTCTCTTATCGATCTTATCAGCCAAAACAGAAACAAAAGGGTCATTCCGAGCAGTTCGAGGTCAGATGAATTCTCGAGAATTTTAAAAGCTCCGCAAATTGTTAAGCTGGGTGATGACAACTGCTTGTCCATGATTGATGTCACGTCGTACTGTCAGTAATGTAGCTCAAGAAACCCAGCAGCGTTGCCAAAGGGTACCACCGCAAAATTTATCTCCCCAGATGATTTCTCCATAAAAAACCTAGGCACGCCAATTTGTCAAGGCCCAAAAACAACACAAAGCGCTAATAAAACAATGCCGTAAAACGTCACCTGCAAAACCCATTCTAATAATTGGCAGATGAAAAAGAGGTGTTTTACTGCTTTAAATTGGGGTTGGCGAACGAGAGATAAGAAGGTTGCGGTACTATTTGTGTTATAAACAAAACCAAAAAAAAATTTTTACAGCTAGATAAAATCGTTGATTTGAAGAAAATTAATAAGATCTTAGCAGCAAAAATGGAAAATCATAGGCGTTCATCATGCGCCTTTAAGTGCAGCAGTATTGAATAGATTGGTTCAATGTCAACACACACCCCAGTCTTAAGGGACCTTCCTTTCCGCTACACAAATACCAGCCTAACAGCCTATCAAAGCCAATCCCAAAGTTCTAAATAATTTAGCAGTAATTAGATTAGGGAGACTCCTTGCCACCTATAGCTGAGATCTGTGAAATGTCGGCATCCGATTTTGTCTCGCTTGGTATATGAGACACTCGTTCGACGCCCATTTGATGCTTGACAGGTTAAATTTCCCCCGTCTGTCACAATCAAGAAATTTGATCTCCCGAGGGGACTAGCAAGAAACTTCACTTTCTCAATCGGCGCTAGTGGTCAAATAGATCACTGCTGAACTTCGGCTGTCCTAACACACATTGTTATTATTTAAAAATTATGCAAAGATAGCTGAGGGGTCGACACAAAGTAATCAGTAGTGATCTCTCGAACACAGACTTTTTGAAAATGTGGTGAGTATAGAAATAGTGTATTCTAGAGTTTGATTCTTTGGCAAGCTCCCGTTTAAAATATCAGCTTCTATGGTTCTTACTCTGCGTCTCTTGCAGGATTCCACTCGGTTTTGTGAGTGTCCTATTCGCCGTAGCGCTAAATGTCGTTCATTCGCCGACCACTGATGCCGCGGTAAGTTAATGTTAATGTTCATTTAGAATTCACAAAAACCTTGCAAGTTTCGCGTACTACACGCCAGATATGTCCGCCACCCGAGCAAGAGGGAAGCCGCGGTTTCGAGGACCTGATTTCTCCTAGCAAGATATTTTAAAATCTTAGTCTAGCTCTTAAATATATCGTTGCATCTTTTTTACATCAATGGAACGAGTCTGGTTAAATTGAAACATTCTGCTGTAGTGGTTGAATAAACAAGGTAAAGAACCGGATTTTAACCGAGGGAGTTTGTCAATCAATTATAGTGAAGGACAACAAACTCTCTGTCTCAAAAATGCGCGTGTCTTGTGTAGATTTCCTAAGAAATGTACTGCGAGGCTTGCTTATTTCCTAGTTCAATCAGTTACTGTACTACCAATGTTACGAGCTTAAATTTGCCATTTTCAAGCGCCTAAGAATTGGTTGCTCCCTCGATGATGAAAATGTATAGTAAGGTTTTGAATTTTTGGCACTTATAGCGAAGTTGATCTGCAACACTCTCGGATAGTGTACTAACTCAAAATTGTTAACTTTAACGCATTAACTAGCTGCGCAAATAATGTATGTCGGAGACAGTATTTGGAGTCACTTTGTTTAAAAAGGAAGCTGGAAAAGCAATATCACGACAATGCGAACATTCGGACGTGATTCGCGTAGAAAATGTTTTGCCCGCGCGTAATTCGCGTGGTTTGTTATCTTAAATGCATACAAGTATAAACTCGCCAAACTAGCCGAATAAAAAAATTCAAAACTTATGATACAATAAGCATTTGAAGTAAGGTTGATTTTAACAGGACGACACCAGAGTTAAAGATCACCTAGTGTTTTGTGTGCGCGACCACTCGACTTCTCGCGGGTACTTTCCCGCGAAATCAAGTTTGCGGGACATGCGTGATTCTTAACCTTGTCAAGTTTCTTTATCACGAAAATGCTCTCAAGAACAGTTATTGGGTGTTTCCCGCCAGCTCTTGAATCAGGACCCTCGTTACTGTCTTATTTAACGTCAGTTGTTGTCATTTTGAATCATTTCGCTCAAGAGGAATTGAGAGATAACGCGTCGACCACCTTTTTCCCCAGCTAGTCGCACAAAGAAAAAATCACAATAAATTTCTCAAAGCCAAAAAAAAAATTTCAACGTACATGCACTATACAACATTTATTATTTTCTCCATTCAGAAAGAAGGACTAAGAGATAAAAAATTTGCTTTGTGCCTTAGGGAAAATCAGCATGTTTTTTTCAAAATTGTGATGCACGCTTTCTTCCCGATGGCCATTTGAACTATTAGCTGGAGACGGAAACGATTAAATGTGTTGGACAAACGTGAAAAAAAGCTGTCTTTCATCGAGGCTAAGTGGTGAAAGTGGTTTCCTAGAGTTCTATTGCTACAAAAAAAAATACATTCTTTTTCCGCGGTTTTAAAGATAACCATCTCGAGATACAAGGTGTAAAAACAGAAAAACACGTGGTTTGGCCACTACGAAGTACAGTAGGCAAAGTTTGCGTGTCTCGCGCCAAAACCGAATGCCTCGACGTTCCGTGATTGAGCGAGCCACTAACTGTCCCCACCTTGAATTAGCGCTGAAACTAATAAGATGTCTTTTAAAGGTCTCTTAAAATCTCTCGCTATTTCCGAATAGGTTTGCATATGTCTCACGAAAGTGTAGCCAGCCTGTATAAAACAAAAGTGTATACTTGTCGGCAGATAATCAATAAAAATGCAACCGTTTAGCAGTATTTCTCGAGCGAAACTGGCATATCTTTATACCCAAACCTCTTTTAATGTATCTCAAGGTTTCTCACGGGCACTTCAGTACCAGTTTGATAAAACATCATCAAAAATGAGATATTCGCAACTATTAGTTGACTGAAACTTTTACGACTGTTCTCTTTATTTTTTCAAAAACAAGTTCAAGCGCACGATTTTTACATGGCTCTAAAACAATTTTATTTCCTGTTGGCAAAACATCAACAAGCTAATGCTATTGAATGAAAGATTCTTTCAGCTTGTTAAGAGTTCACTGAGCCGACCTGTATATACGTAACGTGACGGCAATTTTGACTAATCTTCACTTGAACTCATTAATTTTCATTCTCGTTGAGTTTCGTAATGTCTTCGACTTTAAAACGTGGGTTTTGCGTGAGGAAATTTTTGTGGGGATTGCGTTTAACTAAGCGAGGCACTGTCTTTAAGATAGGATTAACTAAAAGGAAACAAATTTAATTAAAGCATCACGTTTTATCAACGAAAAGAAGAAAGGTCAAATGTATAGACTCTAAATTGAAGGAGAAATATTGAAGCAAACTACTGAATTATTGCATTGCTTTTTGTAAAACTTAAGTCTCCTGTCATTCAACAAAGGTTCGGAATACGCGAGAATTTCCAGCAAAGACTATTTATTTCAGCCTTTTATTGTATCATTAATGATAAGAATAAAGGGAAATTAAAACATCGGTTGATAACTACTTTGGTCCTCCAAAATTTGCGTTTACAATATTGACGTATAATTTTTTTTTACTTTGTTCAAAATGCTTGTTAAAGTATGCTTAAGTTTTTTCCAATGTAAAAGAGACATAAGCGTTTTTTAAAAGCAAATATACACTGAAATTTGTTATTAATTTCTCTGTTACGAAGTAAATACTCGGACAACGGAAATGGGAAACAACTTTGCACCAAGAAGACACTAATTGTTTGAATAATTACAAGTTAACATAAATGGGAAAGTAAAAAAGAAAAGTTTAATATAGTTTAAGTGTGGCTTAACTTCTCATCTTAAAATATTCATTAATAACAGAGAACTATGCTAACAAGCAAAGCTGTAATGTTCCTAAAAATTGCTAGAAAAAATTTTGACATTAAAAATCTTAAATTTGTTTCTCAAGCTTGAAATAAATAATAATAGTTTTTATAACACATACTATTGTTATTTATTACCCTTGAAAAAATCAATAATTTTTAAACCAATTCAGAGAAGTTTTTTTCCATCAAAGATCAAAAAACAGTATAGATATTGAATTCGGAGGAACATGGCTATTTTATGACGTAAAAGATTTTGTTTTTATTAAGCATTTTTATTTTTGTTATAAAGCCCAAATTCATAATTTCTGAATCAGATGTTGAAACCCGGCAGCCTTCTTTTAACTTAATGTCGAAGAGTAGAAATGATTGGTGTTACTCATTTTAACTTTTGAACCAGTTGATGAAATCCTATAAAATAGCCATTTATTTTGCTTGTCTTGAAGAGTAGAAATGATTGGTGTTAAATTCATTCTAGCTTTTGATCCAGTTGATGAAATCCTATAAAGTGACCATTCATTTTGCTTGTCTTGAAGAGCAGAAATGATTGGTGTTATTCATTCTAACTTTTAAACCAGTTGTTTAAATCAGAAACATTCTCCTTTACAGTGCAGTGGATGTCAAGCATGTGTACCGAAATGTATAGGTCCAAGAGGAGTGAGGGTGAGTTTGGTTTTTAAAACATAAAATGGAAAAAAAAGTAGACGGTATAGAGAACAACAGACTTAAAGGGGGATTTGCTTCTGTCCAGAAATTTCGAAGCTCCTCCCTCGAACTGGAGGCAGCAGGAGGCCAAATGTTGACTGATCTAAATACTAGTTTTTCTTACCTACTGCTAAGAACAGAAGTGGAATGTCTGTGGCTTTTTTACCATTTTCAAATCATAGGCCCAGTTATTTTTAACAAATTCTTTTAAGATTGTTTCTTAAGCACAGTTCAAAGCACTGGGAGAGATTCAATGCAAAAAAATTTCCAGTCTTCATCTAGAAATTGTTTTCTTATGGAGATATAATTAGCTATCTGCTGGTTTAAATTAATTCCTGATATTCACAACCTGTGAGATTCACTATGTTAAAAAAACATATGTTTATACAGTGTATTTATTCAAGTTTGCTGCAACTGTATATTATAAAGATAAACAGTTCTAGTTGGGATAAGATATTTGTTTTTTCAAAACAGTTTGTCAACTACTGAAGAAATTTTCCACAGTCTCAGCATATCCATTCTTCTTGAAAAGTATTCATTTTCAGTTACTTGTTTCATACTACATATTTTACTCAAAGAATCATCCAAGATTTTTTGAAACTCATTACAAAAAATTTCAGTCTGTGATAGATAATAAACAGTGATCTCTTCTGTTGTATCTTCTTACAAATTTTCAACATATTTGTAGAATGAAGTCATCTCTATTTAGAACCCACAGCAAGATTGATTTATCACAATTTTGAAATATATGAAATTATTTTCATTCTTATCTTCACCACTCAAAAAGATATATTTTCTCGTGTTTTGCCAGAAGTGTCTTATCAGTTAGTCCCTTATCATAGTTTTGAAAAAATTCAATACTGTATATAAATTGATGGATCACCCTTCTTAACCCCAACAAAACTAACTCATGTATTAGTGAAGTTGGGTTGGCTATAACAAAACAACAGCCCGAAATTTTAAACATATAAATTACATGAGGTGAAAGTTAGATGTTGGTAGACTGGCTGTTAGTGAAATCTTGAGTTCATGTTATGTTGTACGACCAGAAGTGTTTTGCTTCTATTTCTCAGCAAGTTATATAACCCTTCAAACTAATTTTTGATCATTTATTTTTAGTCTTTTTCAATCATAAATGTCTTATCAAATTTGGAGATGGTCAGTTCAAGCCAGATAACTTGTCGGAACAGTTATCTTTGTCCTGACCTTATGTAAATTTCAAACCAATTTTTTGAAGAATTTAACAGTACAGTTCTATATGACAAAAAAATTTTTGAAAAAAACTTGCATTATTGAAATTAACATTATCAACACCACCATCATTTCTAAATCATTACCAACATCATTCTTTAAAAATCACAGCCAACATTTCTACATCACTACCACAATTGTTCTTTAATAATGGTCTGAGTAAAAACTAAAATACCTCCCATTATTCTGCGGCATTTTTTTTCCAACAACAGAAAGTTTAGATTTTCATACTGAGAAAACATCAACCAGTGTGCAACATGGTTTTAAAGTAAAAAGTAGTGAAACTCTATTTTAAAGCAATGTTTCTTTTGTGCTATAATAATTTAGCCAATCATAGAGCTCCAACACAAAAAAAAAGAAAACATTTTGGTTTGCCATGTTCCTCACATGGAATTTTTCTTAAATTTAGAAACAAAATTAATGTTTCAACTTGAAGGAAATGATTTGGAAAGAAATAAATTAAATTATGAAGATGTGGTTGGTTTTCAAATTTTAGCCAGTGAGATTAACGGTTTAACAACATCGCAATTAATATTAGCACCATTCTGCATTCCATTATTGATCTCTCTAATTCTTACTCAAGTCATTACTTAAACATCATCATTTCTGCACCATAAGTAGGTCATCATTCTTTGAATATAATCACTACCATGATTTCTTCATCACTATCACAACTGTTCTTTAAACATCAATATCTGCCATCATTTCTACATCATTAGCATCATCATTTTTTTAATAATAATTATTATCACTACCATCTTTTCTGCATCACAGTTATCATCATTCTTTGAATATCATCTCTGCTACCATTTCCACATCATTATAATCATGTTTTAGTATAATGATCACTGCCATCACAATTATTTTAGTTTTTTTTCTTTTAGTTAGTAACCAACCTTTCTAACTGCAATTTGTTCAAATTTCAACTTCTTTAGGGAGAAAAAGGTTTTCCAGGATTATCTGGCCCCCCTGGTTTGCCAGTGAGTATACGGAGTCAATATACTTAAGCTTTCAATTTTATAAACACTGATGAGTTTGTAAGTTCTCCCAACATGTATATAAACACTACTTTTGTGAAAAAGTTGGAAGAAATAATTCATATGTTAGAGAATGCTTTTGGAGATCAAAGTTTGTATTCTAAAAACCAAAGTTTTTGGAGAAGGATTACAAAATTTACAGGTTTATAAATGAACAGCAAAATAATTTTCTAACTGATGCAAAGGTCGTTAATTTGTAAGTTTTTACAAATTCTTGGACGACAATATTAGTTAAAGGGTGTTAAAAAGAGGTGAGTTTGGTTGTTTTTATTTTTTTTATTTGAATTCCCGCTAATGCATCTCATCTTTCTTGTTGTTTCAAAAGCTTAGCATCTGACTTGATATCATTATCAATTCTCCAGCCTCAGACTTTATCTCTTTGTCAGTTATAGAGGCATTTGGAACACTTATTCTAAATTTTGTTCCCCTTAGAAAAATTCCCAGTAGTATTCTATTTGCTTTAGCGTTACATGTCACTTGATTAATGACGTGTTTAGAACTGAGATTTTGGTGGATTAATTATAAGTTCAAACTAACCTGTTATTTCATGATAGGTTTCTCGAGTCTTCTCTGCTCAGTCATTTAACTTTCCAAATGCTCTCATTGATTTTAGGGATTTCAAGGACCTGAAGGCCTTCCCGGACCAATGGGAATAAAGGTTGGGATGTACGCGACGCCAAACCCATCGCGGGCAATGTGCTTGAACCTTTAAAAATTAGGAATAAAGTCATTAAATCTAGATCTCTTTAAAGAATCGAGATTGTACAATTATTTGTTAGAACAGCAGAAAAACTCATAAAACTTATTATAAAGAATACCTTCATCTCTTAAAGGACAAATTAAAGCATGCCTTATTACGCAAAAAGTAAACGACAATAACTCATTCCACTGGAGTTATCTAATGTCGGCAGCCATCTTGAATTTACCGCCAAAGACTCAAGAGGCTTGGTTGCTTGGCAGGAAGCAAAAAACAACATGGCGGGGAATATGAAACAAATTGGAATCAAGAAAAGGTTTTCGATCTAAACCAGTAATTCGTTGAAATATTTCTCGAAACTTCCAAGGACAGTGTTAACTTTTCTGGGTCAAATGTTTGCTGCTTTTTCTTGGACTTAGAAATGAAGCTTTGCTTGACAAGTTGGCAAAACTAACGTTTGATGTCTATTTATAATTTAATGCCCAGAGTTGAGTTTAATTTAGCAAGAATAAAGAGTAAACTTTTAAGTTACTTATTGTTTCTTGCCAAACGTCTGACTTGCCAATTGGCCACCAAGAGTTGACACTGAGATAGAACTTTCAAACTTGCATGTCTTAAAGATTTCCTTTCACAGTTTATTACAGACCAACATACCATGATTTTAACTGATGTTTTTGCATCTATATCTTGACAGGGATCAAAAGGAGAAAATGGTGACCAAGGGCCTAAAGGACCTCGGGTAAGAAACCAAATGCCTTTTCTTAAAGCGTTTTCACGTTTAGAGTACATTCATTTCCAACTCTTATTTCAGTTTAAGCATGAACACGCAACCTAGCTCTGCTATAAATTTTGCATCTGCCTCATCATGGGACAAGCAAAAACGGAATCCTGGGACTCTCAAAAGAAAACTTGCAGTGCCTTTCCCCTCTTTCAAAAGATCAGAGTTTATTTTGAATCACCACACAAGTTTACAAATTTTACAATTTTGATTGTCTATAGGACTGATACAAAATCAATTTATTGTATAACACATTGTTATATAAATGAATATGTATGTGAGTTATAAAGTTACAAACATTCAGCGGTCAAAACTTAATGTTTTTGACTCTTAACAAGTCAGATGTGAATATGCTTCCCCTCTCTTATAAGTCCCCAAAATAAGTCCCTTGAGTTTCTTAGTTTTTCACAGTATAAAAATAAAGATATGACAAGATGAATTTCTGAAATTGATCTCCAAATGTAACGTCTGTAATGAAGCACTGCCCATAAATCAAATGATAGTTGATACAACCACAAATCATACAACTATAGTGTTCATTAACCTTGTTGAAATTAACCTTTACCTTATTTTGGTTTAGGGAAGAACTGGCAAGCCTGGTTTCCCAGGATCCCCTGGTACCCCGGTAAGTTGGTAATACGCGTTTTCAGAGATTTTTAAAACGATAGATAAATAAACAGAAGAAATGTAAGATAACTCTTTGTTTTGAAAGTTGTTTCAATAGAATATCATATAATTAGAATGATTTGTAACTTTCTTTTTTATCATTCTATTTCCTCAAAAGTTTTGTGAAGGTATTTCCAAATGAAGCAAATTTCTGGAAATAATATTTAAACAATATGTTTTTCTGTTACAACATTTGTGCCAAAAATTATGCATCATAAAGAAATTACTACAGCATTAAGAATTTGTTTATTTTCTCTTATTAGGGTATGCCAGGTATGGATGGCCTCAGAGGAGAGCAGGGTGATCCAGGATGTAATGGAACAAAAGTAATAAATGTTGACACTTTTACTCTTAATAACATTTCAATCTTTCAGGTTGACCCTTTTTGACTTTTTTCTTTTTAATGAACAAAATTTTAAAAGTTAGCAGCAAAGCATTTTATAGTCTGTTTGACTTATCCTAGGGTGGCAAATTCAAGCTTCAGCCAGACTAAGTACTGTGTTACAAGTGTCCTTGAGCAAGACACTTAGCATAATTTTTTCCAGTCAACTCAGCTGTATAAATGAGTACCAGTTTTGCTGGGGGCAAACCAGCGATGGATTTGTGGCATTCCCAGGAGAAGTCAAAGACTTACATCGATGGCTTAACACTTTGGAAACTGGAGATAAATGATACCCAAATGAGCGACTTGGCTTGAGAAAGGATTTAGCACTTTTTTTTGAAACCCACAAAACAGAGCACTGACAGAGAAAGGGAAGGTGGGGGTCATGCACTATAAAATTCCTTCAATAAAAACTCTTTCACAGGGCAATAAGCTGAAACTGTTGAGACACCAAAACATACCTGTATTAAAGTAATTTAATATTTTCTTTCTCTTCAGGGTAGCAGAGGCTTTACTGGCCCTGCCGGACGACCCGGTCAAACAGGACGTGATGTAAGTTTCATTTCCATTCTAGCAACTTTATCAGCAAGTGTGAGGTGAGGGGGAAGCGGGAAGTGGCCGAACCACATGGAGAACTGGCATGGAGGGGAGGGGGGCTTGCAATGTTGGGGGTGGTTTTTCTGTTATTACATTCATTGGTTTGTTTACAAATAATCATCTTCTGTAACAGTTGGCGCAGTGGTAAGATCTCTGCCTCCAATTTCTGGGTCCCCAGTCCAATCCCCAGCCTAGTTGAGGGTTGAGTGTTTGAGAAACCTTCTTTTCTGATATTTTAAGTCCACTCAGCTTTACATTGATTCCTTTGGTGTGTATACATGTGTTTTTATGTTTAACAGAGAAATTTTTTATCATATGCAAACCTAGTTTGTGTTCACTCAATAAGAGAAATGAGCTTACAAGCATGTGCCGCCACGCAAAGAAATTTTTACTCAAAAGCAAGTAACACCTTTCTGAATTTTAATTATGAGCTAGTATTGAAGAACTCTGAACGTGATTAATCCTGCACCTGATAGAAGAGGACCACCTGGCCCTCTTGAAATAGATCTGTAAAATGTTTAATTGACTTTTCTATATCGATATCCTTACTTTATACATGTGTATATTATATACTGTATGTATGTTTACATATATATAATATTTAATCGTGTATATGTATAATTTATATATGTGTGTGTTTCTGGTCCGCTTAGGGTAAATTGTCCTTGATCATTTTCACATGGAAAATAAGTTATGCGAATGACTGTACTCTACATTTTTTTATAGGGTTCCCCTGGTGCTCCTGGACCCCAAGGAGAACCTGGCGATTCACCTGCTAGTGTTCGAGGCCCAAAGGTTAATAAAAAAATAGTATACTAATAATAATTGTTATCCATAGATATTTATAAGTTTTAACTTGAACAATCAAATAATATTCATAAGAATGTAGTAATTTTGTTTCTTACTTCACATATCCATACTCAAAAAGAGACTCAGACAAAATCAATGATAAATTGGTTTTTGTTACTTTCTTATCTATTTATTTATTACAGCTGTAAGGTCCTTCAGTACGTCTGGCGTTTTTCATTGTTTTCATTCTTTTATAACAACCATTTTGTAAAGCTTGTGACTTTCATGTTTTTTCAATTGCTTAATGCAACCCACATAAATATGGAAGCCCTTGAAGAACACTATGAGCCTTCTGTACTATAGATACTTCCTTTTTAGTAGCAACCCGCTAGTATACATTATCACAAATTTATGCTTCAATCTGATTAGCTAACTTGTTCACTGTCCATTGAGTGATAGACAGTGCATGTGAGTACTTTGCGAAACTGATGGTGTTTTTAAAACTTATTGACCTTAAAGTCATAAAATACTCAACTTCATAGTCATAAATGTTAAATATATGCCTGCTATATATATCACAATAGTTATTTGATCATCTGCCCAATTCAAGTACAGGTAGAATTATTTTGAATGTTGCTGCATTGATTTATTTAGGATTAATTTGTGTATTTCGATGACTATAGAGTCATAAAAAACCCAACATCATAGTCATAAATGTTAAATGTATGCCTACTATATATATACTGCTGAGTTTGTCAAAATTGTTTGAGCTGAAATGCTTAACACTGCCAATAAAGCTTTTCTAAGCATGATGTTGGATAATTTGGTTTAATTTCTTACTTGAATTGTAGGGTGAGCCTGGTGACGCTGGCCAGCCTGGTGTATCGGTAAGTAAGAAAAAGTTCTCAACCCAGTTGTTAAAAGGCTAATTAGAACTCAGAGTTTGAACAAATCACTCCTGACCTAATTTAAACTTAAGAAAAAACAAACACAATAGAACCAGTTTTTTTAGTGTAAGAACTCTGATCCTCTTCCCACTTCAAGTAGAATTATTTTGAATTTTGCTGCATTGATTTATTTAGGATTAATTTGTTTATTTAATTGTACTGTTGTGAACTTAGATATAATACAGTTTTTTCCTTAGGGTGCTTGCTGTTCTTTCTTGGTTCCTCCAGTCCTAGTCATATTCATTTAACAATTAGAATTAGAATTTTTTTCTTACCATCTGGAGCCCATATTTTTCATTGAACAAGAATTTTTATTTTTCATCCTCATCAATTCATTTTGTTTGATTAGTTCTTAATTTCTGATTTTAACAGGGTTTTTTGCACATTTGAAAGTATTATAAAGCAAGTATACAAGTTCAAAATGAATGTCAGTTTTGACTTTGCTCAATTTTAGAGAATATTAGTTAAGTTGGAATCTAAGTATCAATATATTGAGGCTTTGTTAGCGTTAGTAATGGTCAATTGGCCATGGTATATATGTTTGCTCATTTAGAGGCATTCAAAGCAAGATTTCGCTAGATAGCAAAATTAATTCATTTACCATCTTTGAGGGTTTTTTTACAATGGTCCTATTAAAATTCAATTATTCAAAAAACAATTAATATAAATTTTAGTCATCATTGTTTTAAATGAAAATATCAGTGTATTTACAGTACTAGTGTGTACACACATATTCATAATTTTGCCTTTTTGATTTACATTAGTAACATTTTGGTGCCAAAGTTGTTTTTTCCATCATTTGGAAGCTCTTCAACCAATTTATTTTGCTTTTTAATTTAATTCTACACCAGGGACCCAGAGGAGACAGAGGGCCTCAAGGCGAAAGTGGACCTGATGGTCCCGTTGGACCACAAGTAAGTGCTATATAAATAATATATACCTTTCAGTCCAAGGAAACTTTTTCATAACTAAGAAATTGCCATTCAGAATCTAAACTCAGTTATTAATAGTAAAATCTAGTAATGAATTTTTCATTTAAGGCATTTTCACAATCATGTGCAGTGCGAATATCCCACTGTTTGGTGGGCCACAGGTCTTACAAATGTTATAGTTTCTGAGATATAAAATTGTTTTTACCTTTGTACAGTAATTCATAAAGATTTGTAGTGTTTATTTCCTATATATTGTTTTGTCTGGGCAACAGGATTTGGTGTATTTGTAAAACCTTTGGTCCACTAAAATAGTGGAGGAATAGATGCACTGTACATGCCTAATTGTTCTAACATTATATTAGTACTTATAGTAGTACTATAAGAACACCTTTATATACTAACAATAATGATGAAAAAGACAATTATTGTAATAATAATGATATTAAAAGTATTAATGACGTACTAACCGGTATGTATTGTTAGTGTTATGTGTTATTATTTTTATTGTTATTGATATTGCCTACATTGAATGATCCAAACTTTAAGTCCATATCTGTTCTCGGTATAAATGTTATAATAACTGAGTGCAGGGGGAATATTTGCCCAAAGTCTTACACAGTGCAGACCGTGGCAAATATTCTCCTGTACAGACCAAGCATGCAGGGCTATTAAGATATTTATTACGCGGCTTCAGTTTTAGACCAGTAAAACAGAACAAACAACTATCTCTGTGCGCTCTCGTTAATGAGAAATTGGTCCAATAACTTCCAGGTCCTGTATGGAAAATTATTGGACCAATTTTTGGCCAATCAGCATGCAAGATTTGGTTAATGGCCGAAGGAGTTTGATTTGCAATGTAATAATTAGCAGTAATAAACCTCACTAAGATAAAAGAGTTTTGTGTTTCATTTGTTGTAAAACTGATGAATAGTTTTCTCTCCAATTTACCAGGGACCAATTGGAAATCCAGGAGCGAAAGGAGAGAAGGTATTAGACCATGTTAATAAATCCATGGTGTTTCTATTTTCTGGTGTCACAGTTTGTTTGACTGAATTAGGAACTTGAAGTACTTAATATTTCATTATTGATGTAGCTGTGAGCCAAAGATCTTTTTTTGTTATTGGTCTTTTAAGTACAGAAAACGGTCTGTTATCCAGATTCTTTTGCTGTATGACAATTTATCCACTTGCTTGTAGCCAGGATTTTTTGTGAGAGGGTGCGAACAAACCAAAAAGACAGACCCAATGAGCACCAAAGGCAAGGGACTTTATAGGGAGGTTTGGGGTCATGCTCCATCAGGAAATTTCAAAACTTAGTTTGTAAGAGGCTGAAATATATATGCAGCCAGAACCAACTCTAAAACATGGAAAATATTCAATCTTTTCAACAGCTAAACTGATTTTTCGGGTGAAGTTACTTCTTTATAGTTTTTATAGAGAACATTTTTTGTTTAATCTTACACAAACAATAAATCAGAATAGAACTTAAATATTTTTATTCATGCTTTTAATCTTGCACTTTTTCAAACCCCTTGATAGTGTTTTCAGTTAGGTTCATGTGAAGGACTGCTTTTTTCAATAGCTGGTTAACAAAAAGTGGACCTTTGCAGTCTTTTTGGGCTGGCGGTGCGAGCGCACTATCCCCCTTCCCTACGGGCCTGACCCACTTTTGGGTATTGCTCCATTACTCACAAACAAAACTATTGAGTCAAGACTAGGTTCTTACAGTGCCTAGCAATGGCATGAAAATTTTGTAATGTTGTCTTAGTTGAAATCGTAGTTGATAGCAGTGAAGAAATTTAAGCCTTAGGAGCTAGGTCTGGAGTATAAAGTTGGCTTTTTGTCTTCTTGTGTTACAGGGTCAACCAGGAATTCAAGTTGTTGGAAGGAGAGGAGAAAAGGGAGACAGAGGACCAAAAGGTGAACCAGGCAAGAGTTACAACGGCACTGCTCCTGTTGATGGTAAAGGCACTACATCTATTCAGGTACAACAACAAGTTTATGGTCATAATTCCGCCTTGTTGAAATTTTAGTAAAAATAGGTAAAAAATAGTATATGTGATTTTAAAAAAAAATTTCACGTTTTTGATTTTCGTTTTCGTTTTTTTTTTTTCATTTTCGTTTTTTTTTTCGTTTTCGATTTCTCTGAAGATGATCTGTTAAGATCAAAAACGTTAAGTTTTTTAAAAATAACATATACTATTTTTTACCTATTTTTACTAAAACAACAAGTTTATTTTCGTGTCCTCCAAACATACAAAATTATCTTTTACAATATTTTATAATTTTAAACTAATCAGGGTTTTAATGAGTGGTACTGACTCCCTGAAATGACTGTAAAGTTTAAGGTGTCAGGCCAATTTTAAAGTTTACTAGAGGACTGAACATTGCTTATTAATAAAAAGAAAGTGAAATAGAATTCAATCAAATACCCAAACTTAGATTTAGGAAGAGAAAAACAACAACAAATCTTATGATTCTAAATGAAGTAAAAGTGAACATAATTATAAACATTCATTTAGTACATATTTTTCTATACATTCACTTGTCCGTATATCTTGCAACATTGACGGCAACACCATGAACAACAGCCTTTTATCCCTTTTTGACATTGAACAATGGCCAGTTTGCTTTCTCTTTCATCTGACAGGTCACCTTATGAACAGAAAAAGATTAAATAAAAGTGAATTTTTTCAATGCGAGGATATTATAGAGTACTGTAGTGGCTCTAATAAGCCTCACCCAAATAACCCCCATCCCCCTTCATCGCAACATAAAGACAATAGAGCTAAATTCTGTCCTGTACGAAGTACCTGTCCGTTACTACCAGCCTATACTGATATATCAGCGCATGGTAACAAAAACATGATTATTATGATTGATTAATACTTATTCTATTTCAATTGAGGTGTATAGTGGCAGAATGTTCATTAAGCCACTATCCAACAAAATTGAAATAGATTAAGTGTTTTAGTAAGTACCAGCAAGGTAACTGTTCCTTTCAAGAAAATGAAAGATTTTTAAGAAAATAAAGTACTTTTACTATTCAAATAACTTTAATAAGGGTGGCAAGACTCACACGTGTGCAGCCTGATAAAGAAACTGAAATTTGTTTTGACAGTTTGTCAACTGCAGTCTACAAAACATCATAAATGGTGTACAACAGTGAAATTCTTTAGGCTGTTTTAAGCTTCCTGTGTTTTCAGAGCAAACTTTTTCAGTACCATGATCCCTAATGGACACAAAGCGACTACTTCCATCCGCCATTTTGTTTGGGGGTCATTATCTACTATTTCAGATATAATTTATTGTCTCATAGCTACTATTTCTAAACCAACCAAATCGTGCATAGCCGAGCTGGTATATACTAATAAAATGTATTACACCACACTGCAGCCTGGGCCAAAGGGAGATAAGGGAGAAAAAGGGGAGAAAGGGAGAGATGGACCTGCTGGCGAAGATGCTGAGAAAGGACAGAAGGTAATAAAATAAGCTAGCCTTCTATTTTCTTTTTCAGTGATTTTAAATTATTTTCAACAAAATGACTAAATAAATCTTTATAATACTTTTAGTTCTTTCAAAAGGGCCTAGCCAAACATTGCCAGCAACTAATGAAGTGAGAAAAACACATTTTTTTGACATAATTATTAGAATAACTATTTTATGACTTTTCTGACAAGAGAGAAAAAACTCTGCCACCCTGAACCCTAAGGTTGCTCCAAAAATGAAGGAGAGCTAAAAGGAGGACCAAGGAGGTTGCTTTCCAAAACAGGGAGATGGATTGAGTAGGTTGCTCCCTAAGATAGAGGGAGAGATAGAGAAGGGATCAAGGAGGTTGCTTCATGTCTCTCACTGAGAATAACAGCAGGCGTGCATTGAATCACACACCTCACAGCAAGTATGGTGTGCGATCTTTAAATAACCAACTAGTCTATGAACAGAACTGAAGTAACACTTTACTTTCGTTTTTTTACTTCTGTGTTTAGGACAACCCATTCAGACCTGTGCATTACAAAACTAATTAGTTTTGCTGAAATAGTCTGTCTCCTTTGTGGTAATTAAAAAGCAGGTGAAATGTTACTAGCATGTGAGTTTTTGCATTTTCAGACCAAAAACTTTTCAAGAGAAATTGAATTATCTTTTTATACTGTCGTCATCAAGGGCGATTTGTAAAACTTTTACAGATATATATTTTTGATTTTGTTATTTTGATTTGGTTTGAATAAATGTAACTATATCTGGTGATAATAGTAATGGCAAGAAACATGATCTTCTGAAAGACTGAAACATACAATGTGCGTGTATTGTTGAAATGTAATCCAGTAAGGGGAGAGCAAAGCATAGTATTTGAATATTAAGGCTGCTACACACTGCATTATTTTTTGTCGAAAGGCCCCCAAAATGAAGTTAAGGAGTTCAGGCGTGCAATCAATCTTTCTGTGAGAGGCATGTTGCTCCCTAGATAGGGATAGATAGGGGAGGGATCAAGAAGATTGCTCCGTAAGATAGGGAGAAAGGTTGCTCCCAGAAATAGAAATGTCGGGGAGAGATCAAAGAGGTTGCTCCCTAAGATATGGATAAGTAGGGGACAGATGAAGGTTGCTCCCAAAAATGAGAGAAAAAGCTCTGCCACCCTGAACCCTAAGGTTGCTCTACTTAAAGAGAGAGATCAACGGGTTGCTCTCCAAAATAGGGAGGGATTGAGGAGGTTGCTCCCACAAATAGAGAGAGGTGGGGAGGGATCAAACAGAATGCTCTCTGAGGTAGGTAGAGGATAGACGAAGGAGGTTGCTCCCAAAAATAGGAAAAGGTAAAGGGTAGATCAATTTGGGATGGAATCGAGAGGAAGGGGAGGGATCCAGGAGGTGATCTATTTTAAAGCCCTGCATCACATGGAACATTTTGATATCAAGAAGCAACTTTTAGAGATCAAAAACTTCAAACTGTAACATTGCCCTACTGCATATGTGTTTTAAGTTTAGTACTGATTTTGTTGCAGTTTACATAATTACAAAATGAAAGGATTTTTACTGTACTATATTTAAGCAAGTTCTAAAAGTAAGATTTCTTGATCATATGATTAAAAGTGCTTCTTACTCGCGGCCGTCAGGCGAGCGAGTAGTAAATCTGGCTGCATTTATTTGTGTGACTTTTTTGCAGTCATGCACAGTCAGTAGCTTTTGGACTCACGTGACCCAGATTGTAGCGCCAACGAGGTCTCCGCTTTGAAGGAGAAGCGAAGGTGTTTTTGAACGGTTTTTGAATGAATTTCAACTGTTTTCTCTACATCGTTGCCCTCGCTACTTACATTACACAACCAAATATATACGGCATTGGATTTTGATTAAAAAAAAGTGCAATACTCAAACAATCATAATCAGAGCGATGTCTTGATTTACGAGTGCAATATAGGCAAGAACTTAAAAAATTCACATCCTTTCTCCGTATTGGCTGTATTTACATAGAAAGACGAATAATTCATCTGAGACGAGTTATTCGTCTTGGTTAAAATGGGGAAAAAGCAAAAAACACATTAACTTTTGTTCGTATGTTTTGTCCGTCGAAACGACGCACTAAACAGACGAGTTATGCGTCTAGGTAAATTCAGAACAAAAAAAACAGACAAAAAAAAGTGCCCTAATTTTGTAAAATTATTTCGTGATGTATGTAAGACGGGCCGCGAGTGAAGGCTATACCTGTAGCCTCTTGTTTTAGTCTAAATTCATAAGTTATTATTAAGTAGCAGACTTTTCTATTTCCTAGGGAGGGAAAGGAGACCAAGGCTTGCCAGGTCCTAGCGGAGCTGTAGGTCCACAAGGTCAAAAGGTAATGTACGTTGCTGATGTTTGATTAATTTCAAGGTCATTCAGTGGTGATAATGAGCTAAGTTGGTGGTTGATTTTGACTTAAGTGTTGAGTACCAGCAAAATTATGATGGTTGGTTTAATGATGACAGTGTTGTTGATTTTGATGATGACTATCTCTGGTTGATGATGGTCTTTGTGCTTTGTGATGGTGGTGATTGTCTTTGATCAATTGGTTATGATGATGGTCTTTGTTTATACTGATTTTGATGATGGTGATGATTAGTTATGATGGATTGGTGGCTAATTTTATTACTATGATGATGGTGTTAGAGATTGAATTTGATGGTGATGATTGGCTATGATGGATTGGTGGTTGAGTTGATGGAGTTCATTGGTCATGAAAATGACCATTTTTTGTGGTTGAAAATTTTGTGATTAGAAATGGTGTTTCTAATGTTTCCTATCTTATTCTTTATATTATAGGGCCAGCCAGGAATCGATGGGTCTCCAGGCACTCCCGGACGAAAGGTTTAAATTAGCTTTAGTTAATTTATAAATGGTTAAAAATAATTATAAAGCTCAATTTCGGTGATTCTTTGTGAAATATCGTGTTTCATTTTGTTTAAGCGGTTGATATATGTTTAAGAGGTAAATATTATCTCACATGTTCAGTTTTTAAACCAATCAAATGGTTCATAGCCAAGTTGGCACATACTAAGGTCTATTATCATCATTATTTCATTCAAATGTATTATTTTGTGACAGGGAGCGGACGGATTGAAAGGTGATAATGGCCCTCCCGGCAATCCAGGCAACCCAGTAAGTTTAACTGCATTGTTAGTTTGTACATTTCAAATTTACACATGTGTTAAAAAACAACAACATTTATTTGCTCTTTTTTTGCAATTATATGTTGTCCTTGAATAATACAAAATTGGATGGCTGGGCACCCAAACAAAGATCCAGATAATCTAGAAGTTTGTGGTAGTAATTAAATTTTCTGAAGGGACATAGCAAGGAAGGATGAAAGCATTGATCAACTAGATGAAATTCATACATTAACACAAAAATTCTAATTTGATTTGAAATAAAACCACACAAAATCCACAAAAGGAAAAAAAACATTGAACAGAGCAATACTAGAATTTATAAGCAGGTTAGCGTGTTACGATATGTTTCAAAGCCATTTTTGAAAGAATGTAAACCCAATGTTGCATGTAAATTGCTACTATTTTTTTCCTAGGTTTTAAGTAGGCAATTAGTTACACAAGATTTCACTGTCAAATACATTGTTTGATCAATTATTATAATCTCAAAAATCAATAAAAACTGAAGGACACTCTGTTCTTGTGCCTTATTTTTAGTACTGCAATAAGATGTCCACTTTCGCATCATAAAATAATAATATTGTTATAAAAACACACTTGTTAATATTGTTATTTGTAAATAGGGTGGACAGGGTGAAACTGGTTTCCCTGGGCCAAAGGGAGACAAAGGAATTCAGGTGAGATGCTTTTTTTAGAATTGGAAAGCAAAAGATCAAAGTATGTTTTACAAGTCAACCCTTTCACCCCGAAATACATGTACATCAAATGGTGTAATGTTAAATTCTCCAAACGCTGATTCATGCTTTTGTTAAAATAGGTTATGAGAAATACGGTTTTTGTCTCATGGGGTTTTCTTTGTTTGATCATTTTCTATTTTCTCATTACAAGTTATGTAAGGAGAAGGTAGATCTCAATCGTTTTTGCTAGGACTCAATGGTTAACTTAGTGATTGAACACTTTCTTGAATGTTTAAAGCCTATATGAAGTGAGAAATTTTATTACTTTAATGGATAGACCTCGCTAAATGGGGGACAGCGGGAAAAAATTTTGCAAAAATCTTTCCTTGTTCTTTAGATATTAACGTTTAAGAATTGCATCTGATGACATCACGAGTGGCTCTTACAAATTTGCATTTTTATAAAACCTGCTGCCAATCCATAAAATTTGGGTGGGTTTGAGCCATACTTGGACTGATGATCCATCTGCCTCGGATAAATCAATAATCCAACTTTAGCTAAAATACACCCAAGTGTTACGGATTGTCAGCAGATTTTGAAAAAAAGCAAATTTGTCGGAACCACTCATGACGTCATCAGATGAAAATTTTAAACGTTAATATCTAAAGAACAAGGAAAGATTTTAGCAAAATTTTTTCACTGCTGTTCCTCACTTATCAAGGTCAATCCATTGAAGTAATAAAATTTTTTGCTTCATATGCACTTTAAGCTTTTGTTTAATATCTTAATCTTGACACACAGAGAGCATATAAAATGTTAAAGTGCATGTATCATATGAAGTGAACAATTATGTTGCTGCAGTGGATATACCTAGCTTGCTAAATGATGAAAACACAAGTTTGTCGGAACCATACATGACATCATCTGTTGAGAACTAGGTTTTGACAATTTTTTTAAGCACTGTTCCTAATTTAGCAAGGTCAATCCACTGACAGAAGTAACAAATATTCATTGTAATATCATGGAATATTCTGTTAAATTTGAACACACAAACATATAAGAAAACAACGCTCATCAAAACTTTCTGCTGTCAATCAAAATGATAACCCTTAACACTTCTTCCAGTAAGAATTTTACCTTGTAATATCTTGAGCTCCTCAAATACATAGTTTTTAGTCCTTTATTAATTGTTATCTTAAATTTTCCTTAATTATTGGGTTAAAAATTGCTGTTTATAGGGCCTGCCTGGAATTGGTGTTCCTGGTCCAACTGGCGATAAAGGAATCCAGGGACCTCCTGGCTTTCCTGGCCTCAAAGGAGCAAAAGGACAAGATGGACGACCTGGGAATGAAGGCCCCACTGGACCTAAAGGAACGAAGGGAGATGTAGGTCCAGTGGGATCTTCTGGCCCCCCTGGTGATCAAGGAGCGCCTGGTACATTAAGTAACTTATTTTACTACCAGTTAATATTAATTTTTTAAGCAAGAAAATGCTTTACAAATCACCTGTTGCTAGGAGTGTTGAAACCAAAGACATAAACTGAATTACAGAGTTGAACATTTTGGGTGTAGCTCATGCTAAAGGATATTCTAGAAACAGTTTACCTCCATGTTATTGGGGAGGAAATGTTTTATTTTGCTGAACTTTTTTCTTGTCATAGGTTCACCTGGTTTGAAGGGTCGAGAAGGACCTGCAGGTCCAGGAGGCCCTCGTGGCCCAGCTGGTGAGAAAGGAAATCGTGGTATTAGCATACAGGGGCCCCCCGGTGATGATGGACGCCCAGGTCCCCGAGGGGAAACTGGTCAAAAAGGCGACCAGGGCTTTCCTGGTCCAGCAGGTAAGGTTATTGAGCCCTTGAAGTTCCAAAGTTAGTGCACCTACTGCCCTTGTAACTTAGAAGGTAGAAATCCAAGCTAGAATTCTTTTTTCGCCTGAAAAGTTCTGAAGTTTGTTTTTGTTTTCAGCTGTTTTAGAGTATTTTCTCCTGTATCAGCTGTTGTGGCCAGAACATTGTTTTCTGCTAGAAAGTCCTTGAGCACTTTCAGATTTTTTTTTGTACCAGTAATCTCTTAAAAATATTGGAAAATGTTCAGCAAAGCAAACAATTCTAAACTGATATACTTGTTTTTGGTTTCAGCTGTTTTGGAATACTATTTTCTCCAGGAGCTTCCTTGAAAGTGTTGGAATTTTGTTGTAATTCCTTGAAAATTCTTTGAAAAAGTTCAGTAAAATGAATAATTTTGAAATTTGTGTTTTCAGCTGTTTTGGAATTATAGAGTGTTAAGCTTTGATTAACAACCGAGCTCTATGTTACAGCATTGTTTACATTTTGTACATAAGATGGTAACTACTCCTGCAAAATTCCTTCAAAATACCTTTTTTTAAATACCTTTAACTACCTCTTGAAAATCTCGTAGTTTTAATTTCCAGTAGCTGTACAGATAAATACCTTTAACTGCCTCTTGAAAATCTCGTAGTTTTAATTTCCAGTAGCTGTACAGATAAATACCTTTAACTACCTCTTGAAAATCTCGT
>JAOBAT010062528.1:0-24788 GCA_026413305.1 Hydrozoanthus tunicans | reverse complement strand
TTCAGACAAAAACCTAGATTAAAGATTCAGCTTGAAGCGTGAAAACGCTTTTAAAAATTTCAAACACAAAGGAATAATTTTTTAAAAGCTGACTTCAAATTATATGCATAATTAAGCGGCTCAAATTACCATGGACGTTACATCAAATCAGTCCCACAAACCTTAACTGTTTAATTCTTATAGACGTAAAGATAAAAAAAAAAAGACAAAACTACTTCTATCTCAAATTATGTGTTTCTCATATGAAATTATGAATGAAAAACTAACAAGGTAAGCGCACTAAGTTTATTTTGATCCAGCACGTGTCCCGCATTGGGGCGTGAAGTGTCAACCGGCGGTTTCCAAACTTCAAAGGCATGTCTGCAAGCGTTACCTTCTCCCCCCTCCCCCACCCCCTCGTTTGGTTTTTTTTCTCTCGCCCCAATTTTCGCGCGACCAAAAAAGAAAATCTCGCCAAAACTCAACGGAAGCGCTTGCTACGCAGGTTAGCTCCTCCGGGAAAAATGTAAAACTAGGTCGATCGTTTGAAACTGAAATGAAAACAGATAGACATAACCCACCTAAAAACCTTGGGTATTATTCAAATTTTTTAACTTCAAATTTCATTTGAGAAAAAAATAGAGGATAATGTTACGCTTTCAAGTATTTGATTAACAAAAAGGTGGATCCATCGCAATTGCCTCCCCTTCCTACGGGGCCGATATATTAGTGTATTACTATGCATTGCCCGAAGGCTCTGTTAAGGACTTTGGATCGTATAATAGTCCATACGCAAAAAAAAAATCACATTTGTTTTACCTAGCCGGAACGGAGAAAATATTTGTTAAACCATTTTTGCTTTACAGAAACAACGAAGTATTGAATTGAACCGTTTGCGAAGTATATGGGAGTCGCCCTCTGGGCAACAAAAATTCATTTACGAAAGCATACAAACAGACAAAAATACAATTGCAAGTGCAAATGATTGAGATCCTTCCAGTCCTTTGATGGCAAGTCAATTTTTCTTTTCAGCGGTTAAAATTACGTACGTGCTCACTTAAAGATTAGGAAAATATTTATAGGGTTTCTTTAACTTAGGTTTGTGAAATTTGAGTTGCAACTGTTAAGCTAGAATAAACGAGAGAGAAAAATTAGAATAAACAATTTGAGTCATGGAATAAGTAAGTACTATGGTACAGAGGGTAACAAGCTGTTATCTAATTTCACTAAATAAGAAACAAATCAAAACATATAATACTCTACGGTACATCTCTCGCAGACCTAGCTATGATTTGAGAAAGGGAAATGTGACCATAAACAGATACATCTATACCAATCCGAGATAGGAAAATTTTTAGCTTAATATTTCTTATCTAAGTTCAAAAAAGCTTGTTTGTTATGAACAAATCTTGCAACTGTCAAAATTTGAGTTTAGTTTAATGAACCGTTAAGTCTCATTGCGTGCAGGCGCCATAATGTCAGGCGGCAAATCAGATATTGGAAATTTTTATCAAAATATACTTAAACGCTGTCACAGTGAAAGCTTTTATTTAATATTTCGCTGAGAGTGATGTTCAAAAATTTTGCATAAGCGGTATTTTTCAAAACGGCTGGTTCTTAATTGCTGGACAAAATTTGACTGAACAATATTGTAGGGCCTTCGAAAAAGTTAAACTTTGTTAGATGTCTCATACACTAGATGGTATAAAGTTTAGGTGATTCAAAGCTAAGCATGTTTGTAACTGCAACAAAGATAATAAAAATGAGCAATTTTAAGCTCATAATCATTAGAAAAAACAAAAACACACGTTTGCCTTTTTTCTAGACTAACTCGATACAAATGTTGTGCCTACGCAACCGTTTCGAAATTTTGTTTTCATCATATTGATTAATTTGGCGAGGTGGAAACTTATATAAGATAAACAGGTTGTGCATTTTTTCGAATGGAGGGGTGAGGTAAGTGTATGAAATATATTAGATAAACCACGATAAATTTGAACAGAACAGAACTCAGTATCTAAAAAGTATAGTACTTTGCTATGGGGAACACGTGCAAAATTTGTTATGAAATAATACTAATTTTTGTTACTGAACATTCTGGTTTGAAACGCAAGACACTGACCTCACTTTCGTTTTGTAAAGGAAGAGGGATGTAAATAGGATATTGTCCACTTTGGCAACCTGTAATGAAGTCACAATCGCCAAGATTCTTTTTCTTCCCTTTTTTTTAATTTAATTTTTCTACTTTATTTTTTTCCTTTCTTTTCTTTCCTCTTTTCTTATAACATAAGGACACTGAATGAACAAAATGTTATGTCAATCAAAAATAATCTTGTTGCAAGGAATATAACGCCTGAATATTCTAATTAAGTTTAACAGGTGCAACAGAGAAAGATTTTAGTTGCCCTTTAAAAAAGTTTAGAGTTGATGCCGCAAGTTTACTGCTTAAAGAAGATGAAACAAAGTCTGTTTTTAGGATCTTGATTTTTTGATTAGTGCACTCACACTGCAAATAGAACGACAATTAGACAAGCGGGAAAATCACTAATACTTACCAACTGATTGCTTATAAGGTTGGTCTGCATTAATTCGAGAATTAATTTCTGTCTACATGCATTTTTATATTAGCAGATTTTTTCTAACAGTACAACAGATTTAAGTCCTAAAATCTTGCCGCCTAAATGAAACATAGTATATGTTCAAAAGCGATTGCTAAATTTCTGTTCGTTCAAGTATTTTCAACGATGTACCATTTTGTTAGCAGTCGAGTTCTCGATTTGAACTGATAGGTAAAATTTCCAAACTAGACTCCCTATTTTTCGTTCAAAGATTGAGGGAATTTTACTTTTCATTTCAGTAATTCTCTGTGTTTGATAAGTTACCATATTCTCAGTATCAAATGTCCTGTTTTATGTAAGAAGTTAGATAATAACTGGCTGGAAATGAAGGGGTGAAGGTCACTACCAGGATGTTTCTAAATGACATCACTTGGTATCCTACATTAGCTCGACAGCATTGTCTTTTACCTGTGGTAACATCTAGTTGTATTTTACTTTCTCTCTTCTTTCATTTGTGTCGTTTTTTTTCTTTTCTGTTAGCTGCTCTCAATATTCTCCTTATAAATGACTAACGTAGATTGCCAATCTGCACGTTTTACCTCAATAAAGCAAAAATCTTGATACATGTTTTGCACGGCAAATCTAATGGCCCTCTTAAGACTGAGGGTTTTGGATCAGTAACATTTTTTTGGTATTGGTCTTAAAAACGCCCAATTCGGAATAAATCCAGCCGCTAGTTTTTGTACTCGAGGCAGAGAGGTAAAATTCATTATCAGGCTGTTTTTGAAGCCCCTTTTGAGGAGTCGTTGCAAGTTCCGTGCTTCATAGAAATTAAAAAAAAGACTGCTTACTTTTTCAATTTTACAGGCATCCAAGCTAGTTTAATCAGTTTTGCTAGCAAATTAGAGAAGGAACGAATAGTAGGCAAATAGAGTATCTAGGTTATGGAAACGCAATTTTGAAAGTACTTCGTTTTCCGAACTAAACATACATAAGTATTGCCTAAATGAAATTTGCTCTAAGCTCTATGTTACGTTAGCCCTAACTTTGTCTCAATCAAAGAGGATAAGAAGAGAAAATTAAGAGCGCTTGGCTGCTATCGTTTAGGTTTGAGACCCAGTAAAATGCTTGGATCAGTTTTCTTCAAGTTCAAGGGAGAAGTTAACGGAATTTCGAATAACAGATAAAGGAAGCTTGACGACTAATAGTAATTACAGTGGAAAGCCCTTCACCTTTTTGAAATTTTTTCCCACGAGTGATGTCCTACCGTCAATCAAAAATGCTTTTCTTGGATTTGTAATTACAAGACAGGGCTAAATTCTTACCTCGGTGTTAAAGCAGCCTTGACAACTAAGCAAGTTATGATACGAAAAAAAACCTTTGCGCAAGTTATTTCCAATTCAATATTAATCATCGAAAGGAGTAAAGCCATTTGGTAAGTAGTTAACCGAGTTAATATTGTGAGAAAAAAATCCTTTACCTTCAAATTGGTAAATGAGAAAAAAAAGGTCTTAACCAAACTAGAGAGGGTACGAATGATTAGCAAATATTCGTACCCTCTCTAGTTTGGTAGCAAAGCTGATTAAACTTGGATGCCTGCAAAGTAAAGAAATTGAAAAAGTGAGCAGTCTTTTTTAATTTCTATGAAACACGCAATTTGCAATTGAAAATACTTGCACAAACAGAAATTTAGCAATCGCTTTTGAACATATACCATGTTTCATTTAGGCGACAAGATGTTAGAACTTAAATCTGTTGGTTAAGTAATTGTTGGACAAAAGTTGCTAATATAAAATGTGGACAGAAATTAACAGAAGATTTTAATCCGAGCTTGCGCATGCATATAGGATATCTAGGTTATCGAAACGCAATCTTGAAAATACTTGGTTTTCCGAACTATTTATAAATATAAGTATTGCCTGAATGAAATTTACTCAGATTTTCTAAGCTCTATATTACGTTAGTCCTAACTATACCTCAATCCAAACAAGAGGTTTAGAAGAGAATAAAGAGCGCTTGGCTGCTATCGTTTAGGTTCGAAATGCGCGCTTGGATCAGTTTTCTTCAAGTTCAAGGGAGAAGTCAACGGAATTTCGAATAACAGATAAAGGAAGCTTGACGACAAATAGTAATTACAACGCAAAGTCCTTTACCTTTTTGAATTTTTTTCCCACGAGTGGTGTCCTACCGTCAATCAAAAGTGCTTTTCTTGGATTTATAACTAGTAAAATTACAAGACAGGGCTAAATTCTTACCTCGGTGTTAGAGCAATCTTGACAACTAATCAAGTTATGATGCGAAAAAATATTTTTGCCCAAGTTATTTCCAATCCAATATTAATCAACGAAAGGAGTATTAAAGCCATCTGATAAGTAAATAGTCGTGTTGATATTGGGAGAAAAAAATCCTTTACCTTCTAATTGGTAAATGAGAAGACAACGGCCGTAATTTTAAGTGCTTCATTGCCTAAAGAAAACAAAACAAAGTCGTTTCTAGGAACTTGATTTTTTTATTTGTGCTTCAAGAAATTCTGAAATATAAAAAACTTGCACTCACACTAAAAATAGAACGACAATCAGACAATTCGGGAAATCACAATACTTACAAATTGATTGCTTAGAGTTTGTCTGCATTAATTCTAGAAATATTGCTATTAGCATCTGCAAGCTCGGATCAAAATTAAATCTTCTGTTAATTTCAGTCTGCATTTTATATTAGCAGCTTTCGTCTAACAATATTTAGCCAACAGATTTTAGTTCTAACATCTTGCCGCCTAAATGAAACATGGTATATGTTCAAAACGATTGCTAAATTTCTGTTTGTTTTTATGGCTCCGAGTCCATTCTTTGAAACAATACATTTCTTGTTCTTATTCCCAGACAAGTTTTCATACTTTTTATTAGAGCGGAGAACAAAGGAAAAACGTGTCTCAAGAACGATGACATCAGTTTGATTGGTCTATATAGAAAGAAATCGGTGCCTCTACAGTCCCAAGACCGCTTATTTCGGTAATATCTATGTAAAGAAAATTAGACGTTGCCGCGAACATACAAAGGTTATTACCTCGTGGAAAAATATTTCGCTCACTCGTGAAATCGATCTCTTTTTTCCTCTCGAAATAAAACTTCATGTATTCGCAACACCGTGTAGCATCTTCTATATATTCGTTGCAACTTTTTACGGATGAGACAGTAGACTGTGTTAGAAATTAGCTTTAATTGGAAGCGCTAAAAACTTGCTGAGACTTTTGGTTTTACGAAATGAAATGAGCGAGTATGTTTCATGTATCGTTTTAATCAAGAAGAACTGAGGAAATTATTGGTTCATGAGTTGAAAGCTCAGAAAAAACTCCGAGTCACTGACGGGAATCGAACCCGCAACCCTCTGATTACCGGTCAGATGCTCTACCCACTGAGCTACAGAGACTCACATGGGGAGCCAAGTCACTGGTTAAGTTCTTGTCTATTCCCGCTTGACATACGTCTCGCAAACTGCTCGCTCGACATGTCCAAGAGTACGTTGATACTTGCGCTTCTATTATCAAATGGTAGTCTGAATCTTGGATATGTAGTTGAAGAAGAAATTCTTGATTCACAAGTCGAATGCTCAGAAAAATTCAACCAGTGACTCACCCCATGTGAGTCTCTGTAGCTCAGTGGGTTCGATCGCGTCAGTAATTCAGAATTTTGAGCTTTCAACTTGTGAATCAATAATTTCTTCTTCAACTATATATCCAAGATTCAGACTACCATTTGTTTTGATAAAAAGATAAAATCTATAAAAAGTTCTACGGTTTTCACGCGTTAAAAATTTAAAAATTTAAAAATGCATTGACGTTTCGACTTCACTTGTGGAAGGCTTCATCACTTCGACTTCACTTGATGAAGCCTTCCACAAGTGAAGTCGAATCGTCAATGCATTTTTAAATTTTTAAATTTTTCACGGGTGAAAACCGTAGAACTTTTTATAGATTTTATCTTTTTATCATGTCTTATCCACGCGAAAGTCTAAAGATTAGTATTACCATTTGTTTTAATCAAGAGTGGTTGCCTAGTTTCGTTAGGCAAATGTTCTTGTTCAAATGGGTTTTTACCTGAAATTGACTGAAATCAACATATGTTCTAATTCAAGAAACATACGATATTGTTAGCATGGTAATTTTGCGTAATAAGTAAAAGCATTTCTGGTATACATGACACAGACAAACGCTCGCTACTGACTGATGTAAAAAAATAGCTTGTTGAAATAAGCCTTTACGACTATTAGGTCATCTTTAGATTAAACTTTTTTACCTGATAGTCGAACAGGTTTGTTTCAACCATACTTTTTATAACAAGTCTTTTTCATTGATAACATTTATTTGGTGTCTTGATTCTTTAATAGACACTTCTAGCATCGTGTTTACGGCATGCGCAGACGGCAAACGCGAGGATGTCACGGTGAAGTTGAACTTTTTCATATTGGTCAAAAGCCAAGTTTTGAGGCCAATTAAAGAAACTCCTGGAAATCTTTCTTCAAATTAGAACTAAGTCCGTGGATGTCACGGTGAAGTTGAACTTTTTCATGTTGGTCAAAAGCCAAGTTTTGAGGCCAATTAAAGAAACTCCTGGAAATCTTTCTTCAAATTAGAACTAAGTCCGTGATCTAAATCAGGTAAAGGAAGTTCGAAAACAAAGATTAATTACAAAGCAAATTCTCTACCTTTCTATATTTTTTCCGAAGACTGAAGTTCCGTTCCATCGATCGCGAACGAATTTATTGTTTTTCGACCTGTGGCTAGAAACAAGCCAAGAGACTTCCGCCGAACAAATTTGCTGTTCTTGAACTTCTGGCTAGCAAGGTGGCAAAACAGGGCCAGAAGGAAATGTTGGTAAAGCAATCTTGGATGATATAACTTCAGTTCCGAATATCATTGATCAACGAAAAGTGTATTAAATCCCTTTCGGAAGTAATTAGCGGTGTTTTATATAACATCGTGCGCAAAAAATGATATGGCTTCAAAAATGGTGAAGGATTTACTAACAAAGATTTTAATCTTTACTGTTTTCCTGTTTCAAGGAACACAACACAACTCTCTCTCTCTCTCTAGGGTTATGATTTTGCTGTTACCAACACAAGAAATTCTGAAACATAAGAAGCTGTCGCTCGCACAACAACGACAATTAGACAAGTCAGGAGTATCACAATACTTACCAATGGATTGCTACTGCATCGTATGTCTAGAAGTACTAGCAGACATAACCTCGGATTAAAATCTTGCTGTCTACACTTTGTATTAGAAGCTATTGTCTGATAATTATAATAGCCAATATGTTTTAGTTCTAATGTCTTGCTGCCTTAATGAAATCTGTTTTGCGATTGCTAATAATTTAATTCTATTTGTTTAATGATATGTAGTTATTGCTGAAAAGAAAAACTAATAAGAAGAAGGTTGACACTCGCTACTATTGATAAATTAATTACAGCAAAAGCCTTACGGTAAATGAATATTTCAAAATTTACATGGCTGCTGGCGCTCTCGTTGGGAATTGTGAAAAAGCAGGACCTGACGACTCGATGTGAATGTTTGAGCCCCTTTTGAAATGAACAATAGCAAAAACTGGAAAATTAAGTATTACAAAACCTACAATAATCAAACCTGAAATTCTGAGTTCATTACCTAATTTGTGCAACAATACAATTCATGTTCTTATTCCCAGACAAATTTTCATACTTTTCATTAGAGCGGCGAACAAAAAAAGAAAATTTCAGCTTCGGCTGATTTAGAGACGACGGGAAATGCCTACTCTTATCAAAGGTTGATAACTCAGAACCCTTACTGACAAAACTTTTAATGTGTTAACCTTTCGCCATAACATACATTATTTTTAAAGAGAAAAAAGATTCATTGGCTTTTATATAGAGATTTTAACACACGCAAGAGAAATTATTCGGGGGTGGAAGCGGAATTGAATCATGAAACAGGGCTAAAAAAGTCATGACTGATGAAGAAACTCTATACATGAATCACGAATCATTGGTCAAAAAATATCTGGGAATTACGAATAACCATACTGAAAAAATTCGCAGCTCATTTGGATTTCAATGAATTTTTTTTTTACTTCTGTTAGGTGCCAAAATTAAACATGTATTAAGAGGCTGTCCACGAGAAAACCATGCAGAATCGTGGCGTAGGGGCGGCCCAGCTTGGATCACCGATTTCACTCAAATTTTGCATACGGACATAGTTTGGTGCCCTATTGACAAAAACTATAGTTTTGTATTTTAAGTCAACTCGTTTCGTGTCCCCGAGGGGGGGGGGAGGGGGGGGTGCCCCCGCAATTCATTTTTTTATCTGGCTTTCTACTGGCATCTGGTAATTTATGTCCGCTCTTTACTCTAAAAGTCTCGAAATAGTTGTTATGTAAGCAATAGCGATAAAAATTTGACTATTGTCGTTTCAAAAAATATAATTCTTTTCGTTAGAGCACCTTTTGTTTTTTTTTCGGCAGTGTATTCCCCGTGGGGTACTTGACTGCATTTCAGAAACATCCCGAAAGTAAGGTTTTTAGAGGGAGCGGCAAAACAATCGTGACGACGGGTGTACAACTTTAAGCCCAGCGATGTGATCACCCTATGTTGCGGTTCTGATACAGCGCTTAAAAACTTTGGGATCATTTATACTTTTGCTGTAATAAACCGCCAAAAATTAAATGTCACGCGTCCTTTCATGTTGACAATGAAGCCAAAAAATCCCATACAGGGCTATTAATCCCTATATTAAGCATAATTACCGAAATAGTACGATCCGAATTAGTTCCTTTTTTGTTGATTAACCTATTTTGGATTTATCGATGAAAAAAAATTCGCACGATGCAAAAACTGCAATATGGACGTACCCACCTCTATAAATTTGTAACTGGTCCAGTAATTTATTCAGCTAGCTTATTCAGCTATTTTTAATTGTCCGTCTCGCTTTTTGTATGGACTCGTTCTTATTAAATTCGTAGTTCTTTCAATTTTAATTCACTTTTCATATGGATCAACTCATTCGGCGAAAAGCAAGTAACTCATTGTTTATGGTTGTTCAAAACTTATTTCAAAAATATATACCTCAATACTTTTCGACGTCAAAGTTTTCTCTTTCATTACTGTTCATATATTAGCCCTTAGATGGAAAATCAGCGTATTAAACTAGGAAAAACAAACATCTTTAAACCGAAACTTTGCAGTGCAAGAAATTTTCAAGATAAACAAAATGGATTTTGTGTTCGTGCATGTATAAGATCGAACCGACATAAATTAAAAGGAACGGTTCAATTAAATGCTGCTATATGTATTCTTAAGAAAGTTAATATGAACTAGCTGAATTTTTATCTTGTAAAAAAAAGAGCATAAACGCTGTTTGATTGATGGTGATTAATTCAACCTCAATTCTGTTAGTAAAATATATTTATGTTTTGTTTTTTGAGCAACAAAGATTCGATGCTTGATCGAATAAGGACATGTACTTCTGTTTGCTGAGGTGAACTTACTATTCAACTTCAGAAAATTTAACTCAGTCTGGGTAGACTAAGGTTAAAAACCAAATTAAACATACCCAACGGCTTCGCTCGCGGCCGATAGCTACAACACTACTGTTATATATGTTTTGGCGAGGTTTAACTGTCGGAAGCAGTTCCCAGAAGGGCGGTTTAGTCACTACCAGCCTCTGCAAAGGCGTCAAAACTGATATTATTTTCTGAGCCCGTAACTTGTTTTACAGAGATCCGCAGTATATTTTAGAAATCAAATTTGGCGCAAATACTGCCGTGGGACTAAACTACCGGCTGTGGCAACGTTAACCCTGGCAAAGATATTGAAATTTGTACATCATGGCTGGAGGCCTCTTTTGTTCGTTGACGAGGTATTCGTCCATCTCTTGTGCACTTTCGGAGGATTATGTTTCAGCGAAAGCAGTTTTTTCTCTTGCAGCATGTAATAAAGACATCTCAAGCCATCTTCATCGTATGAACATTGACAGAAGTGAGCATATGGCTGGCAGCCGGCCAAGGAATTAGCCGGCAGTCTATTCTTTTTTCAGTAATTCAAGATTTGCACGAGTGTTAATCAATTGAAAGTCCCTAATATTTATCAAAAATAATTAATAGCTTTTGTTGACTACAGTATGATTTCCTTCTAACCTTTTGTTTTTGTATAGAGTAGCGATGGCTTGTTCCATGACTATTTTCGTGGCTAACTGCCGGCAGTTGGTAAATGTTTTCCCCGTTAAGCCCACCGCACACTTGTGCGATAGCATGCAATTTTCGTCGCATGCATCAAAATTGCAGCACATCACTTCTGTCTGCGGGGGCCTGCGATGCAATTTCTATCGCATGCAATGATCAAACATGTTTGATTTCCTTGAAAGTGAGTGCACCTTGTCGGAGGTTATTGCATCTTCTCGCAAACGTGTGTGGTGAATGTGCGACAACAATTTCGATTGCATGCCATCGCACAAATGTGCGGTGGGCTTTACTCAAGAAATCAACAACACATTCAATTAAAAGTTGCTTTAATTATTACAAACAACCAAGTCCATTAGTTAACTACAACCTGATTTAATTTCAACACGTTTTCTTTTCTCTGTATACCATAGAGATACACTGTTGCGGACAGACAACCGCCTGCCCGACAGTCGGGAACGGTCTCAGATTTACTAAATGCCCGTAAGATCTTAAAATTGTCATTTTTTGAGCATCCAAACACATTCTAAAAGCCAATAAGTATTTATTCATTGATTAGAAATGCCAATCGATCTCAGAGTTGCTATTTGTACGGGAGTAGGATGTTTCCCTACCTTTGAGCATACTATAAACTCGACATTAGTTCTAACTCCTGTAATGTTTAAAAAATCAAAATTCCATTACAACAAAAAAGGATTTCGTTCATTTTGGCCGAAGAATTGAATGCTATCGTTAAATTCGGTTCCAGCTTAGCCACTCAAAAGATTTCTTTAATTTGTTATTTTTTGGCAAACCCAAAACGCCTAAACATCAAGATGGCAAAGAGACTAAGATCTCAGAAGAAAGTTTGGCCATTAAAGCTGTAAAAAGTGCGTGTATAAGCTTGCACAAGTGGTAATCGCTACATGCTGCTTTGTCCACCACCTTGGTTTTTAGAACATTCGAAGTGGGCATGCCCTTGGTATGAGCATGAAAAAATTCGACAAAAAAGAGAAGCATTAACTCGAGGCCAACTGTCCCGAGTAATAAAAAATATTGATTTATCAGCAAATAATGGATAAACTTTCACCATACGCAAACTTTATTGTCATCAGCAGCCTCATTGGTGAGTGACATATTCTGACCTCGAAGGTGAACTTCTTGATCGTGTTTCTCGAAAATATCAAAAGGTCCCAAACTGAAGCGCTGTTTTTATTATATGGCTTATTGCCATCACCAAAGTATATAAGACTAAGCAGGAGATGAGGCGCGATTTTAATCACTTAATCAATAATTTGAAGAACACACTTTTTACGTAACTCGCGCTGTTCACAGAGAGACCATGGGAAAGTGACCCAAGGTTAAAAAAGAAGAAAGCACTGGCAGTCATGTTAATAGCATATTTCAAGACCTCAAATGAATGCCTTTGCACCGTATCAGTTTTGGTCGTTGCCTTATTTAACTATTAAGAGAAAAAAAACGTCCAAATAAAGCCCTTTTTCAAGCAATTGGGCAGAGGTTGAAAAATGGCCTCGTGAGGGACCCCCAGGGTTCGAAACTCGTAACCGAATGAAGTAAAAATCCCTTCACTTAGTTTGTTTGCGAAACTACAAAATAAATCATTTACTATAGTCTAAAACTCGCACTAATTAGAAGTAATCAATGCAGGCGATATAAACCAATGAAAAATAGTTTTACGACAGGTAACGATTTGTGTCAATCATGAAAATAAGAACGAAGTCTGAGATTTCACCTGTGCCGCCCTCTGCATGGTTTTCTCGTGGACAAGCTCTTAAAGTTGATTTCTGTTCCCAGTTTGCGTATTGCAAGATTTAATAGAAGCATTATGTTGCCTGATGGCACAAGGTGCATGTCATCAAAATGCTACAGAAGCAAATTTTATAGCTCTAAGGGCTTTTGCAACAACTATATTCAACTGTAAATGGACAACTGAAATGCTTACCTGACCATTTTAAGTCCGTGAAATAAGCTTTCAAAATAAATTTGCATTCAGTGCAATTAAACTCAAAACAAACAACGGCGATTTTTGAAAGGACTCCAAGCTACTTCATACTTGCATCTACAACGAAATAGCTAATGAGTGTTTTGCCCACCAGCAACGCAAATTATGAATTTGACCGGAACTAAAAGCCAGAGATTCGGATCTTTTGCTTTTCAAACCATGTGACATGAAAAGTTTCGCAGCTTTTGCCTTGGGGCGGTCATTTCAATATTTTGAACAGTCGTTGCCATATTTGGAATAGTCGTTGCCATTCATAACGATCGTTGCCTTTTCAATCCACGCGAGCAGCTGACAAAAACGTGATAAGGTCGCGTTTAAAATAGATCAGTTACGTATTTCCTTACCAACCTTATCTGGATGTTATACCATGGAGCAGCTATTCCCTATATTGGTATTGTAGGGGTTAAAAATTACCAGTCCGGTAATTCAGGGGTTGTAAAAAGAAATCCGGTTTTAAACCGAGTGCCTGGTATTTTTAGGGTTTAAAAACGCCAAGCTATTGGACTGCTTGTAGTCCCGTGTTTTAGCAAACAGTGCGTACTGATAAGAAGTTTTAAAAGCCGTCCTTTTGCGAACGTCCTAATACGCGTGCGCCTTTATTCACTGCATATCACGTTCAGCACAACACGAGGGGACTTAGCGCCGACCCGCTAGCTACCCCGGGGAAAATGTCATCCCTACCCTTTTAGCCCCGGAGAACCCCCCACGCCCCGGGGGGGAGAGAAACCCAGGCGATAATTGGCATGCAATCTTCCTGGTTTTGCCAAATAAAATTAAAACTCACAATATTATACGTAAAAAATAAACTATTTCATATGTTTTTGAAAAACAGAAACACATCCTATCATCCCAATTTAAGATGTATCGAAATAAACTAAAACACTTGATTGACATAAATAAAAAGCAGTACTTTTTCAATTACTTTGTTGAAAATTTAATAAAGAACACTTGAAAGGGGATAAAGCATTTTATTTCAACTACTGATCATAGTTAATATATACGGACTGGTTAGGAAACCATCAGTTGTATGTCTTTGTTTGCCATTCTCTTTTGTTTTCTGGGGTTGACTCCGCACAAAACGTGCAGAAAGCACAAAAGCTTTTGAAATGCAAACCAACAAATAGTGGTGCAGTGCCCGAATAATGTCGCAGTAATAAAGGAAATATTGATATTAGACTCAAAAGAAATTGCTGAGGTCTTTAATGAATATTTTGCTTCCACTTGCTGTATCTGACACGACCCGAGTGCGCTAACCTTTTCATTGATCCGACAGCACCAAAGAAAATAGGTGAAATAGCAAAGCTAGACGTAAATAAAGCATGTCGCCATACAGTGTTTCAATTAAGCTACTTAAAATTGAATAAAGACTCTAGTTAGATGTCCCTTGAGTTACTTATTCATACTTATTCCTTTTCGCTCGGCGTTGTCCCCGATATCAGATTAAGATTGCTAGCTGTAGAGTCATACCAGTTTGTAATGCTGGCAATCGCACAATCATTTCTAACTACTGCCCAATCTCTTTACTCTTAGTTTTTCATAAACTTCTACTAAACTTATGTACATAAAAGATTAATAAAGTTCCTCGAGAAGCAACATATTCTAAACGAAAACCAATTTGGCTTCAGAAGTAATCGCTCTACTATACAAGCGATCGATACTGTTACGATATAAAATTAGCTGACTTTCAGTTTTTGAAATATTTCAAATATTTGTCTTAGGCTTTTGCATTGACCTTGCATGCTCGTAAACAAAATAGCTCTATAATTAGTTTGATTTAGCAGTTCTCATGGGAAAGACCCTTCAGCTCTTCTACGGTGCAAAAACTTAGTTTTAGACTTATCTTGTAGCCAATTCAAGTTTTGAGATTCAATTCGTGAATTTGTCTTGATTGAAGGAATGAAGGAAACTATCTAGATTTGTAAAAATGTAAACAACTTTGAGTAGTCATAGTCAATAACAACCATAGCTTACTACGCAATAACCGAAAACGCTGAAATTATAAAAACTTGAGTAAATCACAGCTTACTTTCTCTGTGTGAATTAGAGAAATTTGTAAGATGCTTTTGAGAACTTAAACGAATAACTTAACACAGAATCTAAGTAATTATTTCAAGTAACGCAATAGCCTTTAGTTTTTAGGATTGAAGTTTCAAGTTTACAAGTTGCTGAATCCTTGTAATTTTGTTGTATAAAAACTGCATTAAGCCCATCCATTCAGCTAAAGATCACTATCCAATATGATAAGAAATTTGTTCAAAACAGTCTAAAAAAACACCTAAAACAGCAGCTTTTTGAGACAGTAGTTTGTAGAAGTACTGAGAAAGAGTACTGAAGAAGATTAAAGACTTAAAGATTCAACCCGATTTTTATTTGGTGCGTAGTATTGGTGGAGAATCTAAAGACTCGGTACGATGCTCTACAATATTTTTTATTTCATAGTTCTATTATGTTAGTGAATGTTACTTAATATTGCACGCTATTCATATGCATTTTGAACAGTCAGTAATATGTTACGCACTAAAAATGCTGTCGATGTTTTGAGTTATGCTAGACCTTACTAACGCAGTTCACCAAAATAATTTTCGCGCAAATTTCAGTTAAAAACGCAAGTTAAACCACTGTAAAGCTATTAAGAATATAATCCTGGCTGGTTGTTTTTATATATTCTAATGAAAAAGCGAAAACTTTAACACATTTTACATTAAGGTAAAAACGTTGAGTAAAATTTGTTTATGCAATATCATTGCAAACAATTTGCAAAATTATTGCATTGATATATTGGTTCATGTATGTATGTCTAAAGAAAAAAATACACCTTTTTTTCGCTCACTGATCCTCGCTCGAAATCTTACAAAGCAAGCAAATCAAAATACAACGCAACAAGCATACGTGACGGACACTGTAAAGATAGAAAGCTTACCAAACTTGAGAATTCAGCCAGCTAAAGTGTGAAGAAGGTTGAACATTAAATCACAGGCCCTTTGCTTTACGCCGACCCATTTTGCCGTGAAACAGCTGATATAGTTATTCATTCCCCAACATCGCTGAAGGAACATTTATAAATAAAACATCCGTATTCTTATAAGCCATTTCCATTAACAAGTCCAGAAACGCCAAAGTCGTTGTCTACTGAAAAACACAGCTGACTGAGGTTATCAAAACAGCTATAGATTTTCACTTCGACACATGTCAAAAATAATTAGCCACCGGAAGTATATAGAGAACCGTTGTCACCAATTCCGTTTGTTTACCGTGACCCGCTACATCTAGTTGATAACCAACCTCAAAACAACATGGCTGAAAATGTAAACATTCTTCAATCAATTGAAACAATTCAACAAGCTGTCACAGGAATAGAGGAGCAAAGACAGAGCCCTACCTCACAAGGACTTAAACTTAAAATTTTTCATGGATATCCAAGTGAAGACGTCGAAGATTGGATAACAAAGTTCAACGACTTGGCACAATTTAATAACTGGCAAGACTTCCGTAAAGCAAGAGCACTTCTGTTTTATTTAGATGCCTTAGCAAGTACATATTTTAGTCATCTTCCTCAAAATATTAAAGACGACAGTGATGCTGCTTTAGATGCTCTACAAAAAAGATTCAGCACAGCCCCAGTCCAGTTCCTTTTACGGCAAGAGTTGAACAAACGAAATCAACGCAAAAACGAACCTCTTGAAGAATATACAGAAGATATTTATATCGACGATGTCACAGATTGAATATTAATGGTATCATAACAAAACCTCAGACAATGGAAGAAGCAGTAACAAGTGCTAGATTAAAAAATGCAGTATTAACAGACACATCAGAAGACATACAAGTTGCTGAACTTAATTAAGAAATTAATTTCTAATTTACATCAGCCTACAATAATTATGACTACACTGGCAATCAACAACAAACAGGTAGATATCAAGCAAGAAACGAAGTACAAAAACTTCGCGGTGACCTCCGACGTCTGGAAGACAAGCTATCCTATTTACAGCCGAAAGACACAAGATGTGGTAGATCATATAAACCAAGTGTCAGAAATGAAAGAACAACCACAGGTCAAGTCATATGCAACAATTGCCAAAGAATTGGACACATCGCAAGAAACTGCCAAGGTTTATTACGTGATTCGAGGATTCCCCAACAAAACAGATTTACTCCAAAAAGCATGGACAGTATGGACAGCCACAGACTCGACCCCAGTTTCCCCAACGGTTCAAGTCACGTGTTCACCAGGGAAACTAGACGGGGTTCCCACTTCTATGGAAAGTGTGGGGGCCCGGACCAAGATCAAGCATCAAACTTACACAGTACCACAGAAGAAAAGTTTTGATTGTATTAACCATGAACTTGACAGCAATGTGAATATGTAAAGCGTAACAGAGTTCACAACAGTCATAAAAATAGAGTTCCAGAAATAGAGTTTGTAAATACAAGTTCAAGAGAACCAGATAATAGTGTCATTCCAAACACAGACAAAGTAGATACATGGCGTCTATTTTCACCTTCCTATTTTCACAAACTCGTCCGAAAAAACTGGTTTGAATGCCCCGGACGGGACTCGAACCCACGTCTCCTGGTTATTAGTCAGGCGTGATAACCACTACACCACCGGGACTCACCATACTGGCAACATAGCAATTTACGGGGTATAGGGTTATCAAACATGGATGATCCTAGGGCCCAATTTTTTCTTCACTCGAGTATGTTATTCTGCCTTGGACCTTATTTCTAAGGATTCCTACAATCAAACACACATATTTGGCTAGGAAGGGAATTACAACAAAGTAGACACATGGCAAACACAGACAATTATAAGAAGTCTCCCACTACAACCACTAATCCAATACAAGTTTACAAGATATAGTTACAGATGAAATAACCAGTCATAAGTTACATGAATACAACAGTGCTGATATTGATACAGAAACAATGATGTTACAAGTAGATAAAGAAGGGAAACCAAAACCAATACTTAGCGACACTGGAACATCAGTGTCAGCTGTAAGCCTACAATGGATGAAGAAAAATCCGAATCTCACTTTGATGCCTTTACAAGACGGAACATTTCGAAGCATAATAGCAGTAAACAAGCAGGAACTTCCAATAACGGGATATGTAACTCTTGAACTTGGAATTTCCAATGAATATTATTACGAAGAAGTTTATGTAGTCGAAGGACTTGCATATGTTGTTCTCGGAAGAGATTTCCTCACAAGACACAGCTGTATAATCGACTTTGAAAAAAAATCTCTGCGTTTCCCGCAAAGAGAAACAATCAAGTACCCAGAGTTTGCAGGGAGCTCTGACCTGATGGCTGCACAGTCAAAGAAAAAGTGGACGCCAGCCTTAAGTCGATCGATATTGATGAAGTTAAAGATATTAAAGTTAAACCAGATGAAAAACAAGTAATTTCTACAGAAGAAAAAGAAATATTTTCCAAAAAGCAAATCGAAGAAGACAAAAGTACTCAGAGAGACTTAGTGCATAAAAATAATGTTACTAAAGAAGAAGCAAAACGAAAACAAAAGTTAATCATTGATGAAAATTCTGATTTAAGAGATGAAGCTGTGACTCTTGAAATACCTAGTGACAGTGTTGCTTAGAAAACGTTTGAAAACCAAAGTCCAGTCGTTTCAAGAAATATAAATGTTGAAGAAAACGTTGAAGATAAGAAAATTAATAAACAAGCTATTAAACACAGAAGACAATGAAGAAAAACAAGAAACTGAAGCAAAGTATGTAAAAAGATTACAAGATGAAAAAATAATAGAACATGATTTACCGTATGAATGCTTTGAACAGAAACTAGAAGAAATTCCAAAAGTAAGAGTTACCGAGACGTTATTTTTACCGCCAAACACAAATCTAAATTCCGATGAACAAGCAAGACTAACAAATCTACTTAATGATTACCGTGATGTGTTTGCATTTTCTCAAGAAGAATTAGGAAGAACATCAAGGGTCAAATATCATATAGACACAGGAAACAATGCTCCAGTCAGACAACGACCCTACAGAACTTCTCCACCACAGCGGGAACTAGTTGACAAGCATGTCAAAGAAATGTTAGAACAAGATATCATCTAGAAATCAACAAGTCCATGGGCAAGTCCTATTGTTTTGGTTAAAAAGAAATGCGGAAGTACGCGCTTTTGTGTTGACTTCCGGCGTGTCAACGCCTTGACAACCAGAGACTCCCACCCGTTGCCCCGCATTAGTTATGTATTAGATGCACTCTAAGGTATCGCTTACTTTACCACCCTTGACCTGATGAGTGGGTACTGGCAAATACAAATGGATGAAGCGTCTCGAGACCGAACTGCATTTATAACTTACAGCAGTCTTTATGAATTTAAAACTATGTCATTTTGATTATGTAATGCTCCCGCGACTTTCCAACGTATGATGGAAGCCATTTTACAAGGACTTTCCTGGAAAATTTGCCTTGCCTATTTGGATGATATTATTATATATTCTCCAAAAACTTTGAAGACCATTTACAGTACATCTCAACTGTATTGCAAAGATTTAGGGAAGCTAACATCAAACTAAAAGCTTCTAAATGTCATATTGGCCAGTCAAAAGTAAACTATTTAGGACATTTTGTTTCTACAGAAGGAATACGTCCAGACCCTTCAAAGTTAACAGCTGTTCGTGATTTCCCAATTCCCAAAAATTTTAAAGGCGTTCGAAGTTTTCTAGGCCTTGCTAACTACTACAGAAGATTTGTCAAGGACTTTGCGAAAATTGCCTCACCATTAAACAAGTTGACGAGAAAGAACACACAGTTCAAGTGGGATGAAAACCGCCAAGCATCTTTCGATAAACTGAAAAATGTTTTAATAACGTCACCTATTTTGGCCTACCCCGACTTTTCCATACCGTTTGAACTTTATGTGGATGTTTCAAGTGATGGTATTGGAATGTGCCTAGGACAGCACCAGAATGGTAAGGAAGTTGTAATAGCATATGCTGGAAGGGATCTTTCACCTTCTGCGCGTAATTATAGCACCACGGAACGCGAAGCACTTGCATTAATACAAGGAATAAAGAAATTTCGAACATGGTCGCAAATTGATTATATTTACAGATCACCAGGCTCTCCGTTGGTTGATGAATCTTAAAGATCTAACAGGAAGACTTGCAAGATGGTCTTTGTTAGTACAGCAGTATGACTTTGAAATCAGACATCGAGCAGGAAAGGCAAATTCTCATGCAGATGCGCTATCACGAAGACCCTATGCGATGGCATCTCTTGGAAGCCCTAGTTTTCAAACAGAAAAAATTAGAGAACATCAACATAGTGATCCAACTTTGTATAACATCATACATTACCTGGAAACGCAAGAACTGCCTGATGATGACAGAAAACCGAGGTCATTACTCTTAACAATAGACAATTATTACCTCAATCCTGAAGGTATACTCTTTCATTGGTGGTCTCCAACAAGCAACCGTAGAAGAAACCTAAGATCCCAACTCGTTTTACCAAAAACCCTTCGTTACGAGACCCTTACCTGGGCACATGACGACATTACAGGTGGATATTTCGGTGTAACCAAAACATATGAAAAGGTACGTGAGCGTTATTTCTGGAAGGGAATGTTCAAGGATATTGAACATTGGTGTTTATCTTGCATAGATTGTCAAATGCGAAAAACAGCTAATTATAGACGAAAAGCACCGTTTTTCAGTGGATATACTCGGACCGTTTCCTGTTTCCCATTCAGGAAATCGATATGTAGTATGTTTTACGTACTGTCTAACAAAGTGACCAGAAGCATTTGCAGTACCTTCAACTTAAGCACCTTTTATTGCAAAATTTCTAGTAAATGAAATTCTCTCGGATAGAGGTAAAAACTTTCTCTCACGATTAGTCTTAGAAGTCTGTCGTTTAATGAACACGAAGAAAGTCAATACAACAGCGTACCATCCTCAAACAAATGCTTTAGTAGAAAGATTTAATGGAACAATTGCTCAAGCTATCTCCATGTACGTCAGTTCTTATCAAAAAGATTGGGATCGACATATAGCATCCATCCTATTTGCGTATAGAGTAACACCATGGGAATCCACTGGAGATTCTCCATTTTACCTTCTCTACAGTCGTGAATGGGTTACTCCTCCCGACGTAGCCATGCTCCCTTCTGTAGATTTGTCACCCTCCAAAGATGAACATAGAAGAATCGTTAGCCAGATAGAAGAAGCTCAACAGATAGCAAGAGACAACATCCAGGAAACGCAACAAAAAATGAAACACCTGCACAGATTGCATGGCCCTTTTAGAGTAGTAAAGAAATTATCCGAAGTTCACTTTCTTTTGTAAACACTAGACAATCTAGTTACAACCACAGTTCATGCAAACAGAATGAAGACTAATCATGACCCAGATGATCGGCCGATCCTTCCCCCAGATAATGATGATTCAGACGATCCTTATTTGAAAGATGAAGATCTACCCCCTGAAAGTTTCATTCCTGGAAAAAATTCCATGACAACAGATAATACAGCCCACCAATAACTAAACTCACAAGTCAGTGACAAAGTTTTCTCTGACTGACTCGTCAGATGTTTATCAAGTAGAAAAAGTGCTGAAAAAACGACGAGGGAAGACTGAATATTTAGTAAAATGGGAAGGTTTTTCGAATCGCTACAATAGTTGGGAACCTGAAGAGAATTTTGTTGACCCTAATATTACTAATACCACCTAGCCATGAAGGATAGAACCTATGTGCACTGTGAACGTTGTCTATGAACATTTATTTAGTCAGTATACGTAGTTTTCGTTTTGGAACAGTATAATCGTTGTATGCGTACAATATGTTTAGTATTTTTCTATGGTAATACCTAGATTTACATTAAGCGATCATTTCAAGGAGCTCATTTTGATATTGCATTTGTATATAAAAATAGTGTTTAGAAGATTACGCGGATCAGCTCGGGAGAGCTGAAACTGAGAAGGAAGGAATGTTACCATATAAAACTTGCTGACTTTTAGTTTTTGAAATATTTCAGATATTTGTCTTAGGCTTTTGCATTGACCTTGCATGCTCGTAAACAAAATAGCTCTATTATTAGTTTGGTTTAGTAGTTCTCATGGGAAAGACCCTTCAGCTCTGTAAAAATCTCTATAAAGATTTGTAAAAATGTAAACAACTTTGAGTAGTCATGGTCAATAACAACCATAGCTTACTACGCAATAACCGAAAACGCTGAAATTAGTGTTTTAACTTACAAAAACTCGAGTAAATGACAGCTTACGTATTCTGTGAGTTAGAGAAATTTGTAAGATGCTTTTGAGAATCTAAACGAATAACTTAACATAGAATCTAAGTAATTATTTCAAGTAACGCAATAGCCTTAAGTTTTTAGGATTGAAGTTTAAAGTTTACAAGTTGCTGAATACTTGTAATTGTGTTGTATAAAAACTGCATTAAGCCAATCCATCTAGCTAAAGATCACTATGTTACCAAAAGATCACTATCCGAATTGGTAAGAAATTTGCTCAAAACAGTCTAAAAAAACACATAAAACAGCAGCTTTTTGAGACAGTAGTTTGTAGAAGTTAGACTGAGAAAGAGTAATGAAGAAGATTGAAGATTCAACCCGATTTTGGTGCGTAATAATACTATTTATCACTATTGGAAATTCATCGTCCACGGAACGAACCGTGTTGTGCGGGGTTCCTCAGGGCTCAGTTCTTGGCCCCCTTTGATTTTTGTTATGTATAAATGATTTCAACCAAGCATCTTCTGTTCTAGATCTTCATGTATTTGCTCACGACTTAAACTGATTTTAATCACACAGACGTTTACAGGTACTTGCATGAAGCAACTGTTAATAGTTTACGTTTTCAAAATTAATGAATGGTAATGTGCTAATAACCTATCGCTAAACACAAGTAAGACTAGTTTTGCTTTATTCCACGCAACGCAAAAGCATGTCACAGATCGACTCGCCTTTTTCTTTTCGTCTGAATATAAAGCAGATTATTAATTGCTGCGACGCAGGAGCAGCGAAACTAAACTCTTTGTTCTTGCGATCCCGAACATACGCGGTACGTACGATTATATGCTATGCAAATTTTGGTGTCTTGCGCTGGAGCCTCGATTTCAAAAGACAAGGCCGCGAGAGACTAGAATGAGGTTTACTTCACCTCACCTCGTGGTCAGCTAGGGATTGCGGTCTATTGTGGATTATTGCGGATTTCTATCTAAAATTTGGTAAGTTTGGCATAATGTTTATTCATCAGTTTCTTGGGACAAGCTACCACAGCTTTCAAAGAGTGTTTCAGACCGATTTTGCCGGGTTTTGAGTTCGCTTCGAGCAACGAACGTAACTATTCTAGACCACTCGCCTATGGACTGTACGGCGTTTGGGAAAACTTATCAGTCCAAAGCAAATAATACCCAAGAAAGTTGTTGCCTAGGAACTCGCTACTAAACTTGTTTCTAACTGTCGCAGCATGCACTTCCCTTTCTTTCAGAAACTTCTAGTATATATATATATATAATAGGTGAATTGATAGACTCGAACTTGAATTGGAAAGAGCACATTTTGAACATATGTCTAAAAAGTTAACAAAAAGACTTTTCGTAGACACTCAAACTTTAGTTAAGATATATACCATATGCAGTACTTGTATATCCTTTCTCACTTAAGGCTGTATGATATGAGGTAGCACTTATTGTTCGAATATAAAACCATTAGAGATCCTTCAAAAGAGAGCAGTTTGTATCATCAACTTTCTCCAAATTTGATGCACACAGTAGTCCTCTCTTCGCAAAATTAAAACTTACCAAGTTGCATGACATAATCTCGCTCTACACTACATGCTTACAGTGACCCTAACTGTAATCTTCCTCGTGTTTTTGACGACTTTTCGCTACCGGTCCTGTAAACTTTGGAAGCTCTTTTAGTCGTCTCACAAAATTAGATTTACCAATGTTTAGCTGTGGGACCCCTTTAAAGGCCATTCTTCTGGGATTCCTTTTGGGAGTATAATAAAAACAGGGCTACCAGATATAGATAAATTCAATTATCTGAAAGGCTTAGCTCTCGCGAGAGAATATAACAAGCCATAGCAGGGAACTCCATCACTAGTGACAACTATTCAGGTACAATAACTGCTCCAAAGGAACAGATTGATCACACTAGCAAGGTAACCAACGGCCACGTGTCGGTCCTTTAAGTTTCAGAACTCTCACACCAGATCAATCAAGAATACAGTCTCAACACTTCTTTAATTTAAAGATTGAAAAGGTCTGAAACACAAGGGAAGAGAAAGGCATAACTAAGCCCAAGACCTGTTCTCGTGTATGTTGCAAAGAAGGTTATGCATCACGCCATCCATTTTTACCAAGAAAGGGGCATCTGCATTTGCTAGGCATCTTCGCAACAAAATTTTTAGCGTCTCTAATCCCATTGATACAGGGTGAACAGTTTTCCCACTCCCCACTCTAGGACAATAATGAAACCCCTCCCCCATTGAATGTGAAACACGATCTGTACGCTTACACTGGTTCGGCCAACTGTACACAACAGCCGTTTTCTATTCAAAACCACAATAAGTAAAATTAGGATTGAGATGGTCAGTAGAGATGCATATATCCTACTTGATTAACGGGTGCGCAACGATATTCAAGGAACTTGCGGATAAGCTAGAAGCAAGAGCTCGTGCAAGAGACGAAATATTTACTTATGTGCACTCGCTGTTAATAAACACTCTTTGAATTAACTCGATGTCATTTATTTTCTTGTTGCTACCGAATAGGGTCATGAAATTCCATTTTACGTACTGATTGTGCCCTCAATCGCAACTCGCTTTTATATCGTGAGAATAACAGCCGGACCTCAGCAACGCACCACACCTTAAGGGTTTAAAATTAGCCATGCCAATCCACTGTCTTTAAACAGAAACTTGAAATCAACCATTCAATTGGAGCGGGCTTATTACTGGAATATTCCTGGTTCGATTCCCGGTGCCGGACCTTCACTCAGGGTCTTAAAACAACTGAGGAGAAGGTGCTGCCTTTGCTCCAACAT
>JAOBAT010062517.1:0-24796 GCA_026413305.1 Hydrozoanthus tunicans | reverse complement strand
CCCCCCCCCCCCCCCCCCCCCCCCCCCCCCCCCCCCCCCCCCCCCCCCCCCCCCCCCCCCCCCCCCCCCCCCCTGCTGTCGGGAGAATTGATTAAAAAAACTTGAGTTCTCCCCGAGTGCGATAAAAAATTACACGACACGGAAAATGCGTTTTATTGCTTAATTGAATTAACTTTGTTATCGTTCAAGGTAATGAATAGAGATTAATCATAATCACATAAAATAATATTCTATGGTAAACTACGCAAGTTTAGCTTGAACTCAGTACCTATGGCCCGGGTAGGGAACAAAACAAATTTACAATCCTGTTTGGTTTCGACTAGTGATTCTTGAAGAAGAGGAATAAAGGTCGTGCAAGGTACGGGAGGGGTGGGGACGAGATGAGATGAGCTTTGTAAACTTATGACTCGACCGACGTTACGGAGTTTAATTATTTCCAGTCCTTCCCGATTCGCGAACTGTCGCGTCCGTGGGGAACTAGTTTCCAACCTTTTTCGGCCCACAATGACATAACATGGCTGCTACAACGCGGTTTTTCTTTCGCTCTTTTTTTTCTCACAAGATTTATCGAATAAATACCAATGTACTTGCTGTTAAGTCAATCAGAAGATTATCTTTTGGTCCAACAAAAGTGCAAGGGCAGTCAAGAAAGTCAAAAATTGCGTCGGTCTTTGGACTCGCAGTTGGTTTTGCAGGATTATATTATTACTATGACTTGACAGGGTGTCCGGCGAATGCGCATTGGAAAAACGCACAGGCTGAGATTTTCATAAAAAAAGAACAAAGTTTAAATCAACTTAACAAGGTGGAAGATGTGCCGATGTTGGGTAAAGTGACTTTGTACCAATACCAGACCTGCCCCTTTTGCTCCAAGGTCAGAGCAGTTTTTGACTACTATGGCATTGACTACGAGATCGTGGAAGTAAACCCTCTCACAAGAAGAGAATTATCTTTTTCAGAATACAGAAAAGTTCCAATTGTAAAGATTGGGGATCTTCAGGTAAGAAACAAGAGAACTATTTCAATGTAAACGCTGCTTCCACTGTAGTAGTAGATACAGGCTATCAAATTTTTAATTGGTCATTAAATGCAGGGGTTCGAAATTCATTTCTCACAACCAGGGTAAAAATTAATTTTAGTCCTAGGGCATTCTCAAAAAGTAGCTCTCCAGGGCTCTATGGTACTTTGCAGGGGCATGAATTTCCATTTATAGATGTTTTTGCAAATTTCTCCACTTTGGTTAGTTGGTGTATTGAGCAATACCAATCCAGACACCACTGAGAGAGCAGCATTCTGTACAACAATCAACAATCACTGTTTTAATTTTCTGCAAGTGAAAAAAATTAAGAAAAAAAACCTTGTTAACACCGGTCATCGAATGCTCAGCCACTTTGGGTCTTTTGGCACAATAGGCCACTTAAGAAACGAGTGGCAGCTTGGGTTGAGTTTTGTTTCACAAAGGCTTTTGGGATTGTTAAAGGGGACATGAAGTCTATTCGGAAAACTATCTAGAAAGAAAAGGACATGAAGGAAAGTCATTTAATAAATCGAAAAGACCATATTCCTGGTGCAAAACTTGAAAAAAATGAAGCATGCTATAACTGCTATTTATAAACCAGTAGAACTTTAAAATAAAATTTTTGCCCTTGTTTTTGTACCCAGCTTACCCAGCTCAACCTTTTGATATCAAAACAAACAAAATATTTTTTAACTTGTTGAGTCTTTTAATTTCCTTCTTGGACTCTCCTAACTTGTTTTGAAGCTTTTGAATTTGTGCACCTATCAGACTGTTAGCTTCTGAAAAATAATTATTGTGATAATTGTATTGATTGTTAATGAAATCATTATGAATAATCATACCAGAATTTTTAATTGCTTAATAAAATTAATGGTTTGGTCATTAAGGTAATTCCCCAGTTTTGCATTGCGCATCTTTACTGCGCATATTAGAAATTTTAAAATGTTTGCACATTTTTGTCATATTCTATTGAATGTTGAGCTCTTGAAGACATATCAGAAAAAATATAGCAAAAAATAGTTTTCTTCATAACACATGGAGCTTTTTGTTTAACTCGTCCCAGTTTCCCCGTCCGAAATGGGGTAAAAAAAGCACATGTTTTGCCGGTTTTCCTAGAGTTTCTCCTAAACAAGCGCGGGTACCCCACAATATTTTTTTGTCAATCAGTCAAATTTCAACAGGACTCTCTGAAGAGAAAGAATAGAAAAAATCTGAGTGTTGCAAGTTTGGAAAACTATAAAAAACATAAGCAAGAATAGACTGTTTTTTTTGAGGTATTGAAACATAGTAACAACAAAAGCACACAAAAATGCCTCCTTACCAAAAATGTTTTTGCTGAAAATCACGAGAAAATTATTGTCCTAATCCAGGAGAACTCTTTAAATTATCTTACTTTCTTTTCCTTACACTCCTTAATGTTATCTTGGTTGCCACATAAGAAGTTTATAGTTTTAAATTCCAGCTTACAACAACAGAAAAATAGCCCTGAAGGGGTTATTTATATCAATCATATCTCAAAAGTTAACTCGGGCACACCCCTTTTTTATTCCACTTTTGCAGTTTGCATATTATGATTGACAAATGAGTAAAGTTTTACAAAAATCTAGGTGCAGGTTCTATTTCTATGGAATGACCTTAAAAGTGATATTCTTTCATTCCTTCATTGCAAGTTCCCAATTGAAAGTTACTTGAAAAGATTCTACAGAATGGACTAGAAGTACCTTGAGGTTCTGCCTCCATCTCTGGTTTGACCCTATATAATGATCATCTTCTTCTCATAAAGCCGTATCAAGTTTAGTTCTAAGCTTGCAACATGCAAACCATCTATTATTGACAGTTTCATACCACCCTTACCATTTTTTATCATGTAGTATTCAAGATTAATAAAGGTTAAAAGTAATCAATCTAGTAAGTGAAAATTTTACTTTTTTTATTACATCAGTTTTGAAAACACAGTCAATCTGTGCAACCTGATTGGCTCATAGCAGTGCGATTACTTACTAAACTGTGCTATTTTGAACTCTAAATTGTATCATTTTTCAGCCATTCACAAACAAGCATTACTGTAAAATAAAATAACCAATGGGATTTCAGAACTGTACTTCTTTGGCCAACTAGACAGCGAAGAATAAATCCAATTCTGGCCAGGCATTGTTGCCCAAATTCAAAACAAAGAAAAATTTATTTATTGATATTCTAAAAACTATGTATATGAATATACAGTATAACTAAAAATAAAATTCTCCATGTGTTCAAAAAAGGTAAAGTTTTTAGAATAAATTATGTCTGCGTTGTCAAAGCAAGCTGGCAACTCTAAATACAGTACTGTTCACAGGAAAGGTATCATGACTCACGAAATACGAGGTGCGAGGGAGACAGAGAAGCTAAAAAATCTTTGCCTCGCAACACACACCTTGCAAGGCACTTGCAAAAAAGTTTATGTACAAAGTTGACATAATATTGTGTGATAACAAGATACAATTATAATCGAAAGACCTCTATTCGACTGAGAAAAATCAAATGATCGATGATTTCAGTTTGAAAACGACATGAATTTTTGATTGCGGTTTTGACTAAATGCTTAACTCAGCATCGAAGAGGAAGTTTTAAGTTATCTAAAAACAAATTGTAAATAACGTATCAAGCTGTTCAGGTGCTAACTTACCAGTCAAGTCTTTCAGCCAAAGATTAATTTATTTTTATGTATTAGCAAAAGCTTCAAAATGTTTGAATGTTGCAAACTCTGATTTCATATATATTTCTGCTGCAAGTATTGGCATGTATGTTGTAGTTTCCGCTAGTTAATATGAAGCTTTCTTTTCAATTCGATGTTGACAAAGGAATGCAAACTTCACACACCAGTGTTCGCAAGCAATTCCCAGAGGAATTGACATGATCAAAGACAAGGTTTTAAAATTAACCCAAATGTTTCCTAAAAAGAAGGTTGCTCTTTGATTTATTAAACTTCAAATCCACTGAAAGACCAGCAAGGGCGACCAATGAGGATTTCAAACCACAAACATAACTGTTGAAGTGTTTCGATGAAAGAACTTGTTACGGATTTACTTCATGATAACACCGAATGTTGATTATCACGTATAAACCATGGTTAGCGCCCAAAGTGTGAGTTCCTAGGCAACGACTTCCTCGTGTCAAGATATTGCTCGTACCCAGGGAACTCTCCTTTCTACTGTTGTTAAAGAAAAAACATGACAGACAAATCTGAGACATATGGCCTTTTTTGTTTAGTAATGTTATTTGATTCCCCAAGCCATACAGCCACTAGGCATTGGGTATTATTTGCTTTGGACTGATAAGTTTTCCCAAATGCCATACAGTCCGTACAGTGTAGACCTGTCTAGAATAGTTAGACAATGAGGAAGGGCGTTCAGTGCTTGCTGCACCCACGTTTTTCACAATAAACCACACATTGAGTTATCAATAACATTTGATTAGCCAACAACTTCTACAGATACATAGTTTCTTTATTTGAACCTTCAACAGGCATTAATATAATGACTTGATAACATATTTTTTGTTTTCACTACATACACAGATCAGGAAAAATTATAGCCACTTTGTTGGTGGTTAATGATATATATACTTATTAAACACTCCTAAAGAAGGTCCCATTATTTTTATAGCAGTAGCTCACATTTAAATACATGTTAGTGAAGGCAGCTGATCTATAGAAATTTTTATTGCTTTCTTAGTGTTTAGGAATGGCATACTTCTTTAATCTTTTAATGCCATGTTCATGATAATGGACAAGAAATCAGGACTTCCATCTGCCATTTGTTTTGGTGTAACCAACTCTTTCAGAGGTTAATATTTTTTATTGTGTACAACCAAGCTGTTTTATACCAAAAATTATTTTTTCTTAATTACTAATGAAGATAAGAACTGCTGTATTCTAGTGTTATCAGCTCTAAAAAAAGAAGTTCAATACCGGCCCAAGGTATTAACCTAATCATAGTGTGACTGTTTGTTTATGTACTAGGTTTTGGTACTATTCTTTCATAAATCCACTAGTCACTGACATGACAAACATTTCACTTTGGATGACATTAGTTAAGATACAAAAATAATAACAGTTACTGCAGTATAACGTAACAGTATTAATTGTGGTTTACAATAGTTTCCGTAGGTTTAAGACTCCTAAATTATTATAGCCTCGTTAAGGAGATTTGTGTTGAAATTGCAGATCAATGACTCATCAGTTATCATTAGTGCTTTAAGGACATATCTTCTGGGACATGACTCAATGCAACAGATCATTAACTTCTACCCAGAGATAACCAGCCAAGACTCCAGTGGCAAAGAAACTGTTGAGTATGCCAACCGACACAGAGTTATGTACAAACATCCAGTAGACAAGAAAACTCAGGAGAAGATCAAGTAAGCTGAGATTGTTATAGTTTAATGCCATGTCAATTTGTCATTAATGTTAGTCTAGTGTTGGAGCTTCAAACTAGAACCTGAAAATGTGGTACTTACTATCCCTTCAGGGATGGAAATGAATCGGACAGCTACCAGGCTGGACTAACCAGCAACCATGAATACAAGCCCAGATCCAAAAACTGCTAGCCTGAAAAAAAAAATTTATTAAGAGAATACTGTAGATATTGATATGATTATGTAATAATTTCTTTTTAATAACCTTTTGTTCACAACAAGGGTGTTGCCACATATTTATTGCAAAGTGTTGTGCCTTATTATCAGGACTTACGTTGTATGTAAAGTAAGCTATAAAATATCATGTTGACAACAGTAGAAGTTTGTATTTTGAATCACACTCATTATCATGAGTTGTGCTTGCATGTGTTGCAAATCTGGTTTTTTTTTAAATGCTCAATTTTAATTTTTGTTTCATATTTTATAAATTATTTGGTTTTCCCTCAACAGCCCAGTGGAACTTTGTTCCACATTTTTTGGAACCAATTATAAATACTAATTAACGAAGTGCCTTCAGTGGTTGTTGACTGTAGAAATAATTTGCAAATCACATTTTAAAAAATATAACTAAAATACAATTGGAAAAAAATAGTTAATGGGCTATGAAATCAAAAACCTTACAGTACTGGGCAAAGTTGTTCAAAAGATGATTAGCCTCAATCCAGGGTTAATTACCATGACAACCAATAGGTTTTGTTAAGAGCTACTTCTCACAGCTTCTCAAGAAGAGAACTTAGTACCAAACAGTGAAGCACACCAAACTGTAAACAATTTTTGCAACTGTATGTATGTATGTCAAACTTTAGTTTTAAGCAAATCAGTGATTTTCAAATGGTAAATATTGTACTCAGAGTTTTCCTTTTCAATTCCTAGTTATATATTTTTGAAATTGATATAATATTATGTATTAAAAACTAGATGACATTAATTTTGTACAATTGAGCTGCAAAATAAATGTTTTGAATCGAACATACAATTTGAATTTTGTGATTCATGTTGCAGTACAACGTCATTTTTCTGAATGAATTTGAAACCTGAAAAGACAGACTTGACTTACATGTACAAGGCAAATGCACTTACTGCTTATCTTCCCACAAAACAATTTAGTGATCAAAGGATAAAACAATTATCAGATTTGGTAATTGTAGAACATCGTGATTGGTTATTGTCTCGCGAATTAACTGTTTGTCTAAGCCTTTGACTTTGAATTTGCTTGCCACTGACAAATCATGATACTTTTCTCAACCTCGTCAAATAGTTGTTTATTAACCTCTGAAGTTAGTGTATTATTATAGCACTATTTCTATAACACCATTTATGCCCTTAAGTCAAGTGTAATTGAACACCACACATCAACTCAATATGTTTTCTTGTAAAGTTTAATTACCGTTACAGTAAAGTTAAATGACAGTAATTTTGTGTACTAGTAAGTTCTTTCATTATTTCCATCCAGAGAGGAAGTCAGGTGGAGAAAGTGGGTAGACTCTGTATTTGTTCATACCCTGTCACCCAATATTTACCGCACTGCTGGTGAGGCAATGCAAGCATTTGAGTATTTCTCTGAAGTTGGCAATTTTGGCAGCCTGGAGCGATATGCAGTGAAGTATGTTGGTGCTGTCGGCATGTACTTCATAGGCAAACACATCAAGACCAAGTAAGTGTCTTATCTCAAGACATTCATCTCTCATGAAGTTCATTGTAAGTTTAATGTTATTAATCTATAATGTCTTAGTTCTAATACTGTATGCACTGCAAACCTGGCTAAAATCTAGTTTTCTTAATTGGTATAACTACAGCTTAGTGGCTCCTAAACATAATTACATTGTGTATGCAGGCTATGATGAAATTGGAGGGGGGATGGTTGCATGGGTGTGTGGTGTTAAGGAACACTGCCTTCCAAAACTATGCGAAATAAGGGTATGTGACATACAAAACATACAGTAATGGTGGTTTAAGAAAGAAGTAGTAAGAGCAGGAAGGAGAAGTGAGGAAGGGGAAGAATAGATGGTGTGCTGAGTGACTTTGCTAGTGAGTGTTTTTTGATTGACGTGTGTGTCAAAAAAGAGTTATGTGAGTATAATGGTTCTTGTTATATACCTAGATTTTCACTCAACAAAATGAGCACTGTGATTGGTTGATTCTTGGTCAGGTGCCCCAGATCAAATTCAAATGTATCCCAACTGGGATACAATTGTGCAGTTGTTGCCTGCTCGCCGAACACTGAAAAAAAGTCTCAACAAAAGGGAAAGTCTAAATATATAGCAAAGCCCTTAATGTATAGTTCCTCGGGAAACAGGTTAGTTTTGTTTTCCCTCGAGTTTTGTAAGATTATTAATTTTGTGTTATTGATGTGTACTTGTCTTGCCCCACCAGTTATTCATGGGGCAAAGAGAGATGCAAAAAGTTTAAATTAAGCTGTTGATGGAAATGATGTTGTAGATACAACCTGAAAGATGATGTTCGTGCTTCATTGTATGAGGAAGCTGAGAAATGGATGAAAGCTGTTGGGAAAAGAAAGTTCATGGGAGGACAGTCCCCAAATTTAGCAGACCTTGTAAGTTATCTTGTTACAAGGAATATAATGTACCATTGCCCAAACATCATCATGTGGACTATCAAAAAATAAAGGTTTACTGTTATTTGTTAAATGAAGGGAAAAGCACTGTTATTTATAATTATTGTATACCACTGTACCGGGCCCTTAGGCAGCAGGAGAGGTCAACTGGTGGGTGAAAATGTACCCTCTCGGGCCACAAGAGTCCATAACAATTTGAAATTGAATTTTGAAATTTATTTATTCCTCTAGAACTGTCTTGATAACTGCTTCAATAGGTTTTTTATGACAATCAAGGCACCCAAAGTTTTTTTCTCTACTTAGATTTTCACAAAATAATGCTAATTGTCTTGTCATTCAAAGAGCAAAACGACTGTTAGTGGCTGTAAGTTCTTTTAAAGACCTATGCACAACGATTCTCCTTTATTGTTGCAGTACTTTTCGATAAAAATTTGTTGCAGTTGAAAAATTGTTTTTGGCAAATTATTGAAAGCATCCCTTTCCATTGCATGCCTAGAATCATTTAAAAATAAACTCTCAGTAAAAAAGTATTGTTTTTGTTTTAAGCATTACCAGGTAAAATGCTTTCAATTTCTTTAACCGAGATCGAGGCTGAACGCCAATTCATCAGAAGGAAGCAAAGTTACCGTGTAGTTATCTTAAAATAGCACTCTGAAGCGCTTGAATTAAATACTCGAGGAAATATCACTCCTCGAGACAATCAAATGTTGCAATATTGTATTGAATTATATTGTAATAGTCAAAATACGTGGAATAGTTGAAGATGGTGCTTTTAAAATTATACCTGAAACTGAGGACATATTTGTCACAAAAACCCCTTGACATTAGTCCGATCTGCAAATGGAGTGACTCGCCTGCAATTACCGAACTGTAAAGTGTATATTTTGTCAAAATTTAAATGCTCTACGGATTCCTTTGCTTTTTAAGTTGTTTTCAAAAAAGGGATGTGTGTCTTACTTGTGCACTGATTGGCGAAAAACTTCAGGCCCGGTTGTACGAAGCCTGGATAAGCTATCCGCTGGATAAAAGCTAATGGCTGTCACTAATGAATCAAAGATTGTTTGACTCTTTGTTGGTTTCTCTATCCCTGGTTGTTAAGTGAGTGGAAGACTCCTAAAGTAATGGTTTAAATGGTGTCAAATAACTTTCATTATAGTTTTACTGCATAAAAATTGAAATCACTTATCCGGCGATAAGATGAATAAAAGGTGGGCCAATCACAAATGCTCTAACACAATGAGATCACATGAGCGTAAATTCAAAACTTAAACGAATAGTCGCTATGAATTATGGCTGAACGTGGGTCTTTAAGCAAGCATGTGCAACACCTGCAAATTTGACATTTCCGATCACATTTATAAGTGGGCCTCGTCATGTAAGTCATCGAGCATGTTTGAATTGCATTTTGGGTTATTTATGTTGTTTGTATACCACTCAAACTTTTTTCATATTTATTTCATCTCTCTGTCTTTCAGGCCGTGTTTGGTGTGTTGAGTGGATTGGAGGGGCTTGACATGCATAAAGATGTTATGGCTAATACCAGTATGAAGCCTTGGTATGACAGAGTTAGGAATGCTGTACAAACACGTGCCGGGAGTGTAAAAGTGCAAAAGAACAAGTAGCTTGTAAACTGCCTGTGATGTAGCCCTTTTATTCCAAACCAGGGGGAAGTGCAGTCCCCACAAAAGAGGGTTAATCAACTAATGTTTTAAGACTAACGTTGAATGGCTGTTAAACTTCAATTAAGCACACTTTTTCTTCACGTCATTATTGTTTTCAGAAATTAAAAAAAAGACAGGTTAACATTTTTACTTTTTCTTATCACCTGACACTGTAACTCCCCCCCTCCCCCCCTCCCACCAGGCCGCACATTGGCAGGGACTTGGATTAATACCTAGAAAATCCCCCGCTCTTGTTCTGGCACACCAGGGGCACTTACCAACTTTCTTCACAGTAGCAGTTTTAAAACTGCAAATGTAGTTATTACACTACCTCCAACATTTGGCATTTGTTGCTTTTTGATTTATTGTACAGTTTAAAATCAACAAACACCTTCTTCTGAGTGCCCTGCTTTTTCTCTGACCGATGCTGGTTTACCTAAAATCAGGAAGCAGATCGGTACTTCATCAATAACCATAATATAAACTGTAATAAAGTGGTAGGGTAAAGAGTAAGGACAGAAAAAGTTGAGAGTTATCGAGATTTGAAGAGGGAGGTCATGTTTATCGATTTTAGAAGTGCAAGGAAAACCTGAGCGCAAGAAAATGAAGAAAGAAAAGGAATGAAGAAGAAAAACTACAAAAATGACGTTCTGCCAAGTGTTTTTGTGTCAAAAATCCTAGAACGCTTAGTGGTTATTGTGTACTTGGTAATAATTATTTTAAACCCACTTAATAATAGGGCTTCCTCGAGATTATTTTATCCACATCAATATAATCGTTTTTCAAGCATCTGCTTCAATTATGTTCTCAGTTGTTTAAAATTCTTGTTATTCTGGTTTCATAAACTTCCAGGCAAGCAGTTGTAAATATGAATATAGGAACCTCATTGAGAATGATTTCTTTTGTATTTCTAATCTTGAAAATTTGGAATAAAAATTTCTGCTTTCGGCCGATCTAGTATTGTAGCTATGCACATCTTCTGTTTTTGAAAAAAGAGCTGTTATCAAAGTTGGCGCAATATTATTAGGAACATCATGCATCAGGCTTGCAGTTTGAATACGAAGAAAATGTGAGTTAAAATAAAGAGGAATAGCGTGCTGTTGTTTGTCCGCTAAATGCATTAATCGTTAAAGAAGTTTACTTATGGGCGACTTTGCGGCACGGCCCTAGGCAACGACGCCATAGGACAAATATGGTAACTAAGATTAATGAACGGTAAAGGCTGCGGCACTCCGCACAATGTCTCGTGCTTCTCGGCTAATACTATTCGCGCTGGATACAATAGCTTGACCATCATGAATAAATTACCACTCTTGCTCAACTACATGCCGAGAGAACAACACGAGTTGGTGAAGCTACAGGTTCGAACAGAGGAACGTTGCACGCGTGTCGTGGGTTTTGAGTTCCTTCAGTTTTTTTGCAAGTTACCTAGCCTGTGGTGCGAAGGCAAGTGTTGTAACCTAGCTCGTTTGTTTGTTCTTGTTTATTCTTCAATGTGTTCGTTATCTAGTATTGCAATGTTTCGTAAGCTCAAACAATTTATTTTGTGAACAGATTTCTGTTTTGCTCTGCTTCTTGTGTTGCCGATTGGGAGGTCGGTGTTGTGGGTTTAGTGATATTTTATCACGGGGTATATTGGTAAGAGGAAAAGAAAGGGAATGTGCGTTATCTAGTATAACGGTGTTTTGTACTTTAAGACAATTTGTAAACGCAATACTTTGTCTAATATGTTTCCCATTCAATCTGTATTTTTTACTCTTATAATAGAATTTCGTCAAATCTGATCATGAGGGGTGCATTGGCACCAAATATGAGGGGTGCATTGGCACCAAATGTGAGGGATGGGCACCGAAATACGAAGGGTGCATTGACACCAATTATGAAGAGTGCTTGTCACCAAATCTCATCATGAGGGACGTGTTGGCACCAAATATGAGAGGTGCATTGGCACCAAATACGAAGGGTGCATTGACACCAATTATGAAGAGTGCTTGTCACCAAATCTCATCATGAGGGGTGTGTTGGCACCAAATATGAGAGGTGCATTGGCACCAAATACGAAGGGTGCATTGACACCAATTATGAAGAGTGCTTGTCACCAAATCTCATCATGAGGGGTGTGTTGGCACCAAATATGAAAGGTGCATTGGCACCAAGTCTGAGGGGTGCATTGGTAACAAAATACGGTGTGGTGCAAGGTTTAACGTGTGCGTTGGCACCGTGCGCGAGGGTAGGCTTTGGTAGATTGTGCTAGCATAATTTAGCAAAACGAGCATTGTTTTAAGCTTTCGTTCCAGTTTAGCACTGCTATCATAATCCGAGCTTTTCTGTGTTGAAAACAGAAAACATATAGTTCTATAGCTTAGTTACCCCATTGGTCTTCTGCCGTTATGAAGGTTCTGCTCGTGCAGCTCTTGTCTGCAGCCGCTGAACTTGTCTGCAGTCTCTTCTTATTGAAACCATCGTTCAACGTTTCATAAGAGCATGCGCTCGTAGATTATCTACCTGTTTATAGGCTTGTGTAATGCTTCAGTACAACAGCTGATAACACAGATATTAACAACATGCATAATTGTCCTTTTATTCGTACACTGAATTAAGGGCTTTGCCTGGATGGCGTCTTAGACAAGTAAACTGGCTACAACTTCCTGACCTGGATTCAGAATCCAGAAACGATCGATTTTGTTAATCATCTGGCTTTTAAGGTGCGCACATGCGTATATGCGATGCTAAAGACTGTAAGACTGGAAGGTGAACTATCTGAGTGTTCATCAAATATAATTAAAGCATACGAGCACTATCTACCAAAGCCTATGTGAGGGTGCTTTGGCACCAAAAAATATGAAGGGGTGCATCTGAATCAAATGCAGTAAGGGGCGCATTGGCACTAAATGTGAGAGGTGCATTGGCACCAAGTGTGCGGGGTGCAGGGGCACCAATTATTTGGAGTGTGTTGGTACAAACACGGGGTGCATTAGCATAAATGTGTGTCCTGCATCGGTAGCAATTGTAATGATGCAATCAGCATTGGCACCAAATGTAAGAGCTTGTTGGTGTATAATGTGAGAGTGAAAAAAAAAATGATGAAAGAAAAAATAAAATGGCGTAAAAGATAATTTTAAAGAATGTGTAGTGGCACAGCGATAGAAGGGTGCAAAGCATTTAAATTAAAAGAGTACTGCAGGCCCGCAGGCTGGTTGTCAAACGGGAGGGTTCGTTAAAGCTACATAGCGGACCTGTATTTATTTTAGTCTCAAACCGGCGTTCTCTACTTGTTTATTTATATCACAATACTTTTTGGTTGGTGCCTAAAGGATCGTGGCTTTGGGGACGAGATTGTCAAAACTCACAGCTTCTTGTTTTTTGTTGTTTTTTTTTTAACAGCGACTAAAATTTTTGCTTACTTAAAGTGCACTTCATCTATTTCGGATTAATATAAGCGTTCAGCCTGCACTCGGAGCGGACCTCAACAGTGAGCGGGGGGGGGGGATCGTCCGAACCCCAGCCTACGGGTCTGTACTGTGGTAATAATTGGTAAAAAGCAACATTTAAAAACAAAATAATCTATATCTGGATCGGAAGTAAGCGTTCGTTTGTTCTGTTGTTTCAGAAACTACTAAAAGAGCTAAAAGCGGCACAGAAGACTGTTGCTGATCTGACCAAACCTTCTGTGGCGACCCTTACAAAGAAAGCACTTGACTTTGCATGAAGGCCAATCACTGTGTATTCGAGGCATTAGAGATGTTCCAGTCCCTTCAAGATATAGCACAGGACAGGTACACCTTCAAAGAGAGAGGAGTTGTTGGTATAACGGGCTCTCTTGTAGCCTGCCGGTCTTATGCTGGGTCAAAAACTGACTTCTCTTTGCTGGCTTGTACGGGGTCCGTTTCTTTACTCTTTGTCATTGATCACGGTTCTTTCTCTCTTTTGTAGTAAAGCGAGGGTCAACAGGGTTTAATGTGGCTTTAATAATAGGGCCCAATCTGGCCTAACGGGGTAAAACGAGGGTCAACGGGGTTAACGTGGCTAAAAGGGCCAGTTAACGTGGCCTAACTCGTAGGGCATCAAAATAATTAACCAAAAAAAAAACAAAAAAAAACAGCTAGATAGGATTAACAGACTACCAAAAACAACATCAGTCCAAGGTTAGTAAAACTTTATTGAAAATCAAATTTTCAATTTTATTTCGCTCGTGATTCCATACAAATACTGTATTTGTAAGCCCACGCCGACTTTGTGCCTGGGCCGCCTGTGGTGTAACAGAGTTCAATGTGGCCTAACGGGGTAAAACGAGGGTCAACGGGGTTTCACGGGGCTTAACAGGGCTTAAGGTTGCCTAACGGTGCTTAACGTGGTGTTATATGATGTCAGGAGCCCATAACTATAGTTATGGGCTCCTGATGATGTTCAATGTTGCTTAACGTATAATCTTACCGTTTTGGCTACATATACGAAGTACCCTTCCCAAACCTGAATATGGCCTAAAGGAACGTGGGCTCAGGGAACGAGATGTTCAAATCCAACGATTACGCCGCGGAATACGTTACGTTAAAAATTGTTTTCCATGATGACACGGTCGAGCAAGGCAACATCAGCACAGACACGCGATGTTGCAGAATAAAAGCTCCTAAGAATATGACTTGTGAGAGTAAAAGCGGAAAACATTAACCTCTTCGTTACTTCAAAACATGTGGGATCCTTTCACTTTCAGCAATTGCAGCAAGAAGGAAGATGTAAATTCTAGCAGGCCTTATCAGCAACCACCTGACCGGGTGAGTTGACATTTCGATTGACTTTTTTTTATAGTAAATACACAAACATTATCGTCTGCCTTCCACTTAAGGTGTTAACTTCAAGCCATACCGAGTTTTGGTGTAGCAGTGAATATTGCCATGAAGCAAGTTCTTATTGGAGAAAAAGGAAAATCATTTATAAAATATTTTATTGATCTTTTGTGTTCCTTCTTGAACTCTTTTTCGTTTGGAATACAGTAGGGATGGCAGTGGTTTTCGAAAGTAGACTGCCCCTGTTAATGGTTCAGAGTTACTCAATATGAAGTGGTAAGATGACATATGGTCGGGAGACTAGTGTTTCTTATACGTACATTTGGCAAATGGAGGAATTAATTATTTTTGTAACAAAAATATCTTAATACATGTTCTCCAGACACTTCGTACAGCCAGAGCTTGTAATTTTTTGCTTAAGTGTCCAAACCTATATTTCATGGCCATGTTCTAAAAGAAGACCCTTTTTTGTTAAGAAGATGTAAATAAAGGTTTATAATGTAATTATTTTCCTGATGAGGGCTCCTCAATAAGCCAAAATTTTGACAGAGAATCAATTTGTGTCAGTTTATTATTCAATCATGTATCTATATACATATAATATATGTTCAAAATAACTTCCCAAGAGTGTAGATCTTTGCCAGAGTGAATTAATAGATTAACAATTAACTGGCTAAAACACAAGTGTTCTTTTGCCAAAAGTGGTCAATTGTTTCTTGATAAGTGGCAAAAGAACATTTGTATTTTAGCCAGTTAATTGTTTATCTATACTTACAATATAGATATCAGATACCAAATTTTCTGTTTTCAACACAAGTTTTAATTTTAAACTGGACTTAAACTCCAAATGACACCTGATTAAGAGTAGTTGAACTACTTGAAAATTTGCATTTAAATAAAGATTGGAATGAACCATTTACCCGTTCAAGTTTGGCTCTCCAACTCGTTATAAACTTTCTTGACCAAAACAAACATCTTCTGAAATCCAGGTTGTGGGGGATTTGTAATTTTGTTCTTATATGCTTGTGAAAGGACATACTTATAAATTTTAAACATATATTTAGCAAGTAGAATATGAGCTTCAATTTATTTCGACTGATGGAATGGTTAGGGCAAAGCCTGAGTCATTCTATCAAAAGCCGATAGAAATTAAGGGTGAGTGTTCTAATTGTTTTATTATAAATCCCTTTAAGAATAAAAAACAGACCTACAATAATTTGTAATAAAAAAGTTTTAATTTCTTCAAACAGTTAATGTTGTTATAGTACAAGCAGTTTTCATGTGTAGATGTGCTCGTGCGGCCTCAGCAATTTGTCAAGTGATTTGTGTTTTTAAACTGTTGCCTCAAACATGTCCAGCTGATAGAAATTTAAAGCGAATAGTTAAAATCTCCAGAGAATAGTAATAAACAAACTTTAATTCTTAAAACAATTTTGGTGTAAACAGCTTTTGCATGCAGTTCCATTAGGAAGCCTGTGGGAGTGAAATGTGATGAGTTGATTCTTCAAATATATTCAGCCGATAGAAATTAAGAACAAGTATTCTAATTGTCTTAGTTGAAAATCTTTGGAGAACAATTAATAAACCACAATAATTTGTAATAAATTTATTATTTCTCCAAGCAGTTTTCACATGTGCAGATCTGCTCGGCAGTCATTTGAGTGAAATGTGTTAAACTGATGCTTTGAGACAAACATATTGTTTTCTTCTTACCTTCAAAATTTTTATACCATTGTAGCTGCCTTTGATTTGCCTTGAACTGTTTTGTCAGTTAGAAGCTTCAAGCTTTCTTTAGAAAGGACTGAAAATCCAGAATTATATTCTTATAAGAAATTGTTTCAAAATACATGACACAAGAAAAGTGAGCGAGAAAACCTTGACAATGGCAGTAGATACACTGAAACATCAGTTTTTTTCACTAATTCTATTCTTTGACTTGTATTTGCACTGGTCAGTATCAGAGTAAACAATTGGCTAATTCATTATGCTTCTCTTCCTTACTAGTTTGCTTTCAAAATTGTTTTTGCTGGGGCAATTCCCTCAATGCACATAGATTTAAAATCTGATATATCATGGGTGGTTTCAATAAAATGAATTTAAATTAAACTGAATTGGTTCACCTATGTTAGCATATCCTACACCTCATTAGGTGGCTTTGCATCCAGCAGGGTTGTGTAGATAGTGTAGTGGTATCACATTTGGACTTCAATTCCTGGAGTTCAATTCCTGATCGACAAGTCAATGTTTCATGCTTATATATATATATGTAAACTTCTAAATTATTCAGTTGGCCAGAAAGTGCTCGATGATGAATGGAGCTTCTTAGCGTGGTTTGTGAAAGATCAATGCATTTATTACACTGCAGTGCTGTTTCAAGAGAACTGAAAGGTCTTCTCGCGTCAGTTGCCTCTCTTGAAAGAGCTCTGCAGTGCAATAAATGCATTGATCTTTCACAAACCGTGCTATTATGATTTTTTATATTCATATTCATACCTTTTTTCTTTTCTGACTCGGTGTGGGTTTGCATTTTGGCACCCAAAAATTATAGTCCTTCAAGTTTTTAGGTCAACAGCATGCCGTCATGGGGATTTCATGTATTGCATATTTTCATCTATCTGATCTTTGCAGAACCGGATGAAAATCTCTCAGGAGGGTTTGCTAGTCAGTTATCTTTTTACATATAAATGCCTGTACTGCAGTGGACTGCAATACATTTGTGAACTTTTCAATTATAGGAGAACTAATTACAGTTTGAGAGGCGAGGGGCTTGCTCTTACCTTACCAAAATTTAACCTGCAATAGAAAAAAAAGTCCTTTTCATACGTGATCAGTCAACTCTGGAATAAGCTACCTCTCAAAGTTCATTAGGCGGACAATCGTAACTGTGAATGTTGAATATATTATTTTAGTAATTTCAGTAAGTTTTAGTATTTTAGTAGTTTTAGTAAATTTCAGTAACTTTTGCTACAGTATGTATACTTGACTATCAATGGTTTTTCATGTTTTTTCTTGTTGTAATTATAGCTAATTCCTTTTTTTATAGTCTGATACATTAATATAATTTATGTAGTTGTAACACACATTCATATTAAAAATAAAGTAAAAATAAAGTATTGATTGATTGATTGATTGATTGATTGATTGATTGATTGAAGATAAAGTTAGTGTATTGGCCTGCCTTCTAAGAACCACTTCTTAGTTATTGTCATTTTTTATATGACAAAGGAGTAGTTTTGAAGTGAATAAACTGAATATAGGATTTGACCTACATTTGATGACTTTACTTTCTAACAAGATGGAATAATTAATGAGGACAAAATATGAATTTAATTTGTGATTATTTTCTCAAATGCATCTCAGGACTGTTCCAACATACAACCTGGTGTTGCCAGAAGTCACATGTTTTCTAGTCCAGTGATACCACTCAGTCATGAAGTTCCTAAAACAATTTCTGGTTACTCTGCATGCCTATGGGACAGTTCTCCAAGTGAGCAATATTCAGAACACAACAGCATAAATAGGGGACCAATCCTGATGAACAACTACAGCCCAACTTCTTTCCAAGGTTTGTCTTCCATCTGTTCCCAGTCTTACAATGGGACGACTCGACAAGAGTCAGGCCAAGTCAGCGTAAATCATATGCACATGAATTCACCTTCTTTTTCGTCTTACCAAGCGCCTATCACAGGTTCTCCAGGATTTACCAGAACTCCTCAGACTCACTTTGATGTTAGTCCCCCTATTGGATTTAACATTGCTAAGGAGCCATCAGTTGCTGCAGCTCTTGACAGAATCAGACTTAGAGGAACAGTACCCCCTTGTAGCTCTGGAAACTGCCACCCTTTTCACCCTTTACAAGGAATACCTTTAAGGTATGCACTACCACAAGTCATATCAGAGATAAAGCACCACAATCTCTCCAATGATGCTATGGGCATGAATCCTATTTCTAACTTCTCTTCTCAGTTTGACTTTTCTAGTAATGCTCCCCCAAGACAAACCCAACTGACGAATTTTGTTAGGACCCCCATGATTACTGATAGGGAACTTCTGAGGCACACAAGTTGTTGCACAAGCTTGGAATTACCACATTCTTTTCATGAAGAAATGAGAAGTAGCAGATTTCAGATACCATGGCATGTCAACAACTCACCAAGAAACCAACATGGCAACCATAATTTGATGCCTTCTTTAGCTGAAGATCATTTTGAGAGATGTGACAGCAGAGGTGATCATGGAAAATTCAGACCTAAGAGGTATGTTTTTGGTACAAGAAAAATAATGTGTTTTTTTATGATTACTCTTATCTTTAGAGATACTCTCATTGTAGTTTTTTTTAACTAAAACGTTCTAAAAGCCTCACTCAAATCAACAGACATCCTCAAGTAAGCTGAGTAACTTGTTTGTCATTCACCTAAACTGATGTGTTCCAGAGCTATTTAAAATCTCATTGAGTCAATGATTTCTCCAGTTCCTCATTATCAATTCAGTTGAAATGCACCCTAGCCACATGATCTTCGTCATGCCATAAACCATCATGCTACAGAATTTCAAGTTAGAATTGGTTTGTTGAAGTATTTTCCATGATCCAGGTGGGGGAGTTAGCTATTTTTATTTAAAGATGCACTACCGCAAGAACAAACCAAAAGTTGTCCAGTTTCTTGATTAATCTGTTCCAGGGTTTAACAAAACAATTTTCTGACCTCCGGCCTATTGAGCTGCAAAAATGCGAAACACAGTGACAAAGCATGAAAATAAACTTTGGCCGAACATTTTTGCCTTCGGTGCATCTTGATCTTTTTCCCCTTCTGTAATTTCATCGAGCTGCTGTTCCCATTGGTCAACCACAATACTGGTCAGAAGGGGGTAAAAAAGCTTTTGCCATTTTGGTCCAGCAATGTTGTTTTGCTCATTGATATAAAACTTATCTTGTTTTTCCTTATCTTGCGATTTCCATGGCACTAAGCCCGTGGTGTCTTTAGTTGTTTATATTAGTAGCAAAGCCCTCATTATACGTTGTCAGCAGGTTTCAATAGTTTCTTTCAATGACCACCATTTTTTGTTGTACTGCATAATGGCAAGTTAATATGGTTACAACACTCGTTACTTGTACCTAGGATGGGCACGTGTTTAAAATGACATTTGAATCTAAAGTCCTGTCGTAATCCTGTCATAAAATCGAGGAAGGTCACTTGCCTTGTGGCAACACGCGACACAGCCATTTCAAAAAATTAATTTCTAACACAGCCCTGCAGAAGCATACTGTCTTACGTTTAGCACATTGTCGTAAGAAAACAATCGCCATATTGCTCTAGCTGGCTTGTGGCTGGCTCACAAACTATTGTGCTGTGTACTTCCATGCCGAGAAGCTGTTACTTGTGGCGGTACTCGACTGCTGTGATCAATTGTTACAGTTACAGAACTCGTTCTTCACGAGAATCATAGAGAAACCAGGCATAGTCCAAGGGAAACAATTCATTCCAATGAATTTGCACAAAGAGATAAACTGTACGAAGAGTGATTTGTGTTTAATAAGTTAATATCTACAGTTCATTTCATCGTTCAAACAAATCTGTTACTATTAATTTCAATGAAATAAAGTAACTCAAGATTCAATTCTCTATGAAGTTTGGGTAAATCTTTTCAGAAGTTTGTGATATCAAAAGCCTGAACAATTAATTTATCCAGCCGGCACGAGCTCACTCTTCCTGGGCAACTTGTTGTTCCCGGTATTCTGATGAGAAGAAAAGTATGCAATGTACAGTTAAGTGTCGAACTTGAACTTTACTTTGTAATTTTTGGATGTTCTTAAGCTTTTCTGCCTTTGTTGAATACAGGGAGACTGGTGATGAATGTGATGAAAATGGACGGTCTAGAAGGCGAGCATACCAATGCTACTCTCCCCCTTTCCCAGAAGTGGTCAGGGAGATGAAATACAGCTCCAGTAAAGAATATTACTCAAGCTCCTTAACTTGTGAGGTACATTTAAATGATAAGTGTATTAGTTACTTAAATCACCTTACCTTTCTTTAAACAAAATACTTTTTTATAATCAGGTGTTTTGTTAGGGTCAGGCCTCTCTTGGTTATTGTTATCGGGCAACTTTTTCTAAAACTTCTGGATACTTAAATCCTAGCCAAGGTACTATTGACTCCCACAGCTTTGTATGTTATTTAGTTGATCATGCTCTAAATGTTTTCAATGGGATTGCAATCAGGAGAATTCGCTGCCAGCTTTCCTTTGCTATGCAGTTTGGCAAGCTCATTTGACGCCATGTTTTGGTCACTTATGAAGTGTGAGCTGGTGCTCCATCCTAAAGGAATGTTTTCTTGTTCTTGGGCTAAACATCTTCCTATCTGCAACCTGTCGTTTGAAGCCTTGCTGTTAACGTTTATCAAGGATTTGTTTGATGTATTACTAAGTTGTTAAAGTTTTACCTGTTCATAGCATGTGTAACTCTGGTAGCCCACAAACCGCCTTCCTAACTATACACCATCACCTTCGCACTTTGCTTTGCTTAAAAATTTATGGAAAATTACTTTTTTCGAGCTCCTGTGACACGGTATCATTTTTTATAGGGTTATTGAAAAGATATTTAGAACACTCATCTGCTAATAAAAACTAGTCCCAAGCCTCTGCTGTCAGTATTGCATTTATTCTGGCAAATGTCAAACAGGCTTTTGTTTATTAGAGTTACTTTCTTTCGCTGGAAAGGCAATATTCCGCTTTTTCTTTTAATTTTCAAGCACAGTTGGTAAAAACAGTAATTCTTCGTCTGTATATAGCTTGTATGTACTGTAGCTCTTTGCATTACTTCACTTAGCTGAAGTCTGTCAGCCCTGGAAATAATAGATAGCAATCTGACAGTCTCTTGGATGTTACTAGAACTGTTCTTGTAAACGCACTTGAACATCCGATATCACGAACATATTTTGAATTTCAATTCTTGGGAGTAAGAGATCGTTATTTATTATACTAACTAACCAGGGGCCAGACTCCCTCCTCAGCATGACAAATTTGCGACTTTGGTTTTACGGTACAAACGGTTATCTGTTTGAAAGAATGTTTCGATGTTCAGACAGTTCTGAGCATCAAAATAATTACTTCCATGCTATATTTTGCCCAAGTTTTGCCTTTCTACCAACATTTTTAAAATACACTGACGAGGAGAAATTAGTAATTTATCTAAAACTTTCGGCAAAAATTTGTTTCGCAATGTAAAGGCTCACAATTTGCAGACGTCAAAGGTTTTTAAACTTGTTCACACACTTAACTTGCAATACTGTAGTTGTCGATTTTCCAAGTATTTCACTGAAATGCAAATTAAAGAACTTGCTTCATTGATCCAAGCAACAGCAACAAACCGTGCGATTGCAACTTATTGACAGAACTCTAACAATAATGCGTTGTTACTTTGAATATACATGTATGTTACACTTACCACTGAAAAGCAGTTTCAGTAACAAATGTATATATAATGTGTGCTAGTCCAGACAGATGCCATATTGGCTATACGCATTTCAGTTAAGTGGCAGATCATCAAAATTGGGTTTCAACTTGCATGTTGCGTTCTTTTCAAATCGACATTTATAATAACTTGGAGATTTAAGTTGAATCACGTACTGTAATTACATTTTACTAGGTAAGTTCAACATAACATTGTACGGTGTGCACGTGAGTTTAAATGGATTATGCTTGGGTTTTTGTTTCACACAAATGCAGGAAAATGATGCAGTAGTTTTTGGCACTGCCAAAGTAGAAGCTCTTTGTGAAGAATTTAAAAATAAGATAAAAAGGGCCAAGGAGTATATGACAGAAGAATATGAACATATACATGAGTTACCAGTGACAGGAACACCAAATGATGAGAGTTACAAGGAACAGCTTTTAGGTGAGTTCCCTTGAAGTTTACCTTGAAAAAACGCGTGTACAGTCAAAAAAGCTCAGGTAACAAGCAAAGCAGTTATAAGTGAAATGTACCATGAAACTAAATAACTGTTACTTTTAATGAAATGTAAATCCGTTGGACATGACAGATAGCAGGCTACAGTCTATTTGGACTAACCTTTTTTGCATTCCTAATTCATCAGCTTAACAATCTGTGATGCCCTTCTGAACAAAAATAATCGAAGTTTGTTAACTGTTTTACCTCTCTATAAGTCGCTTGAAGCCTCTTAAAAGTATGACCTTGCTCAGTTTCAACAGTTGTCAAACCTCAAAAGATATGAGATAGTGGAACCAACATACTGCAACCTGCACACAGCAAATGATTTAACAATTACGCTAAGTACTTATGTAGCTAACTCAAAGCATTGGTCACAGGTCCCAGTGAGGTTAACAAGTGCCATCGATTTTCTCCTCATAAATACTGGGTAAATTCGGGTTTGCAAATCACTTGTCCTTGCTATTGTAGGCTCCGGAATGATGGTAGTAACAATTAAAAAGACTTAATTGTAGCACTCTAATAGCTTAAATGGGTCAAGATTCATTCATTCGCCCCATATTACTGTTGCGTAAATTAGAAAAGGATATACTGTATCAGTGCGAAATATCGGTTGGTGGGAACATCAAGGTTGATATAGTAATCACTAATGGATGTTCGAAAGAATGTTTCTGTTTTTCTCGATTTTTTTGGAGATATAATGTACGTGTAATTTCCAGTTTAAATTAGTATCCAACATATTGCAAGGTATTTGCAAGGTTGCTTCTGTTTTCAGAAAAAGAGCTGTTGAAGGTATTTGCAATCACTTTAGGAAAGCGATATCTGGCGACAAAAGCGACAGGAGATGAATTACCTGGTAAGGCTGAATTAATAACAACCATCTACAAGGTGTGGCACTTATTTTGGACAAGAGTTATGTGATAGCCTTGAAGCAATTATTGAAACGAACCCAAAACATGAGACTGCAACCGTAAAAGCAATCTGGGGAAACATGGAATTGGGATCATGAAGAAAGAGTTTGTGACTTCTATGAAACTAACCAGCTTATTGCGGTAGGTACCCTCTTTCAGCACAAGTATGTTCGTAAAATTAATTCCCGTGGAAACCTCGAGTTGGAAAGAAAGAAAGCAAGATCGATCAAAGCATTTTTAACAACAAAGGGAAGAGATCATTCATTGATGTCAAGGTAAAAAGGCTAGCTGATGTAGGCAGTGACCGTCACCTCTTGTAGCAACAGTTCTTGCAGTTGAATTGTTAATTAATGACTCGTTACCCAGTACATTGCAAGAACGAAGGGAAATGGCAAGAGGATACGTCCTTGCTTAACTCCTGTTTGTACTCTGAATCTGTCAAATAAATTAAAGTCATAGCAAGTATTCAATAGACACCTACCTCATCAATGAAGACCTAGAATTCGCTGGTAATATCAGTTTGCTGACAAGCATCATGGTGACTTTCAAGCACTTATCAGACAGAATTACAACACTTGCATCACTCACCCACAACTTAGAATGAACGTTCTGGTGAAGAAAAGAAAACTAATGAGAATGAATACCGGCATCTTAGAACGAGTCATTATCAGTAACAAACAGATTGAGTAAGTAGAGGAGAAACTGACAAATGAGCGCTTATGGAGAAGAAACATTTTACTCCTCGATACTCGGAGACAAAAAAAATCTTCAGAAAGCAAAAAAACCTGAGAAATCTGGAGGGAAGCCTCCCATAACAACTTGCAACTAGTTTCATTCGTCTCAATCCTTTCCCGTGGCTGTTTAAATATTTGTGGATCAATTTACTTCATTCAGCTCTTTTGCTTCATGTGAGGTCATCGTGGTGAAATTTTTTTCCCATCCTGCATGCCTATCCTTTGGGAGGCTGTTAAAAGCCTGGGTCATTTTATCCACCAGATTTTATACTGTTCCGAACAGGGGCGTATCGGAAACAAGGTGGCCAAAATATGTTTTGAGATTGTCCCTAGCACATAAATGAAAAAGGTGAGCTTTCAGGATCTAGTCGTTGTTTTGTTTCGGAACAGAAATAGGATCTCACTAATGTGCTGGTGATCTAACAACTATAATTTTTTATTTATTTTATTTACAATATTCGCCTCAGGGGCAGGGATTAACCAACAGAGCACAGCTCCAATAACGGGTTCCCGTAAAACCTAATAAGATTACTACTAAATACTATAAACAAATACAGACAAAAGTAGATCGAACGATAAAATTACACAGGTATCATAATATAAATAAATGAAAAGCAATAAATAGAAAGTAGGGACACACAATAAGTAGTCTTTAGCAACAAAGATTTTCCTTAATAGTTTCAATAGGTCGAGCTCGATGACATTTTACACAGACA
>JAOBAT010062506.1:0-24804 GCA_026413305.1 Hydrozoanthus tunicans | reverse complement strand
GTTGTCTGGCTCTCTTTCCCTCTGGTGTACAGTGGAAAGCTGTGCAAGAGCAACATCAAATGTCTAGTGGTGAGCTGCGTGCGAGATAACGTCTGGCTCTCTTTCCTCTGATGTCTAGAGAAGGGCTGTGCAGGAGATGTTGTCTGGCTCTCTTTCTTTCTGGTGTCTAGTGGAGAGCTTTGCAGAAGGTGTTATCTGGCTCTCTTTTTTTCCAAACTTGTTCAATGAGAAGTATGGACTCTAGTTGGGTGAATTTACAAATACAACTGGAACTGAAACGGTTTGTTTATTGTTTGTCTTGTACATTTTTCCAAAACTGATGACGGCTCTAGATAGTATGATGTAAAAATTTCCATTTTTACTGCCTGCCAGAACTTTTATTGTTAAAATTAACTGGTTATACTTACCAACACGTTCCTAGGAATCGCCCAGAGGGATGATACTCCACTCTTGACACTCTTTTCTCATGGCCTTCGATGTTGGCTATGGGAGTATCCCTACAATAAATAATCATTAAATATTGTTCGGTTAAGTCACTGGTAGATCAAACTCAGATAATTAAAGATCCTCGCTTATTTGAACAAAATCCAATTTCCCTAGCGTTTGTTCTGGGGTACAAAACCAGTTAATTCAAACTTGGTTTATTTCAAGCCCTGCTAATTCGAATTTGATTTCCCTCTAGAGTTCAAATTAACAGGGTTAAACTTTATTTTATAAGATAACAAATACATTTTCAGCTAGCATTAAATTTTAAAAAATATCTTATCAAAATTGAGTTAAATGTCAAGCTATCCAAAAATATAACCATCCATGACCTTAAGAGTTCACTGTCCATTAACATTTTGCCTTCCTCAGTAAGCTAATAGGTTCAGCTATGGGTGTTACTCTCGTCAATGAAACCCAAATGCGAGTTTAATGCCTCAAATCTATTGCAGTCAAGAAATCATTTCATGTTCGAATCGTACTTAAAGCAATTCTTGTGCTACTTCAATTCAGATTCTGATTTCAACTTTCAGTAAACCCCAACTGCTACTATGATGCTAGGGCTAAAACTTTACTTTATTTGGTTTAACTACACCCACTATCCTGAAAGAGATACTTTTAAAAATTTTGCAGCATAATTTCTTCAAACATTTGTGTAGTAAACAACAATTATCCCCTGAACTAGAAGTGACTGGTCACTGAGAGCTAATTGTTTTAGTATTAACCAAACAGACCTTCCTATTTGTTTATATAAGGGTTCCTTCCTCATTCATTTTTCTTACTTCATCTTCCAAAACAGAGGCACATAAACAAACCGTTTTTTCCTTCCCCTTGACCAAAAGTGAATAAAGCAAGATATTCACTTATCAAAGAACCAATCATAGCTATGAAAAGTACTATTCATCAGTTTGGGGAATACTAACAACAAATTTTCAAAATTGACATATTGAAAAATAGCCCTGGGCATTTTTTTACTTTGTTATCAAAGTTCCTTCAGCGATATGAGTTTTCAGAACTTCCTCAGTGTTACATATTAGCGATACTTAACAGTAATAATGGCTCAGGCAAAGTTCCTTAATCAAGTTATTTTCAAATTAAAATTTAAAAAAATTAATAAAGTTTTTCATTTGTCATTTTGGCACTGTGATACTTACAAATTCATTGACCAAAGTAACACAGTCCCATCTGCAGCACAGGAGGCCATACATGGTGAGCCCTTATCAAGCCCTTTAGTGGCTTGGGGGTGAAACACTATTGCACCAACACGCTCGTTGTGACCTGTGTAGGAAATGATTACACGATTCATTATAATTTTAGCATTTCGTGTCAATTACCAAAACTTGTAAAAAAAAAAAAAATAACGATGATGATAATAATAATAATAATAATAATAATAATAATAATAATAATAATAATAATAGTAATACAGTCGTGCTCTAATGATCCAAGCAGTGGCGTGGGCGAAACAACAACAATTGATTGGCAAAGACGCCATTTCGTATGAACAACAATGGATGAGGGGAACGACCTTGGAGAATCACAAAGCCAAGCTAGTGTGGGACTTTGAGTTTCACCTTCGAAAAACGACTACCTCGAGAAGACCAGACTTGGTTCTGGAACGGAAAGAGAAGAAGATATGGATCTGTGACATGGCGTGTCCACAAAACAATAACATCGCAAACAAGAGGACGGAAAAGTTGACAAAATACAGACAACTCGCATTCGAGACGAGAGAACGACGACCGAATTACAGAGTGTACGTTGTGCCAGTGATAATCGGAGCACTGGATGGTGGTATCAAATCGCTACGTATCTACTTAAAGGACTCTGAAGGACTCCTCCTAGAGTTGAGGGACTTCTCAAAGGCTTGGACTTTTCAACGATGGACTCAACCTGGAGTTCAAGGACTTTGTTTCAAGGGCTCTCTCTGAAATTCAAAGAGTCCTCCTGGAGTTAAAGAAATTCTCCTGGAGCTCAAAGAGTTTTCAATGAAGGAATCGACCTGGAGCTCAAAGACGTTTCATAGACCTCCTAAAATTCAAGTATTTTGAAGGCTCTACATATTTTGGTACTCGTACCAACTATTATTTGATGCAGCGAGATTAATTAACTTTCGATTTTAAGCCTTCAACAAAATTTTATCATCACGAAAAAACACAAGCGCATCTCGCCCAGATCAGAACCAAAGGACCATCTCATGACCAACCCATGACACAGTTTCATGTGAAACATAAAAAAGGGCTATACAGGGCGTACTTTAATAAAAACAACTACAGTACCTCCTTTGTTAAACAAACAACACAAACTTTAAGCGTAATTATTTCCTAAGGTAATTTCTAAAAAATCCCTACAATACATTTTTATTTCATTCTGATGAATGACTTCGTTTGTAAAATCTTTTGCTTTTTACAATCTTTTGAAACTTTGGTAAACTGGTAAGAAATCAGAAAAAAAAAACATAGAAAAACGTGTCAATATTCTTGTTAGTGATGTGGTTCAAACAAAGAAAAGAAGAAAACACAACTTCGTCTACTAGCAGATTGTATAGTCTTTATTATAAGGTAAATGAAGAAGTACACACACACACACACACACACACACACACACACACACACATACATACATACATACATTTTTTATTGTACCTCCCAGTATGGGCTTTTCAGTTACAATATAGTTTCAAGTCTGAATTATGTATTAGACTGTCATAAAACACTGGGCATTTGGGAACACTTCCATATGTCCTGAAATGCTTGCATGTTTTACCAGTCCAATACACGACTAAGGTTTCTTTATTTGTCAATATAAACTTGTGGGGAACTCTTAACAAGACTTATTATCATTTAGCGGTTTTACCTCTTAGAATTGTGATTGGTTCACAGTCAGGGACAGACCACAGCTTACACAAACCACTCCTAAAACATGTGATACACATTTAATGGTTAAGAACGAAAACTAACTAGTCCACTGGTCAGCAAAATATCTCTATCAATTCTATCTATAGTTATAAGGGTGGGGGAAGGGGCTAAGATCATAATTAAATTCAGCTACTCCCTAAACGTGTGGTATTTAAAAAGTCAAAAATGAAAACTAGCAATAAACTACTTGGGTAGGCACAGGAGGCTATTTTTTTTCAAATACAAATCTTAATGTTGTTGAAAACATTTTTTGAAAGTGACACTGAAAATCTTCACTCTTATACTGGGGAACATAAAATAATTTCACAGCTATGGCAACAAAAAAAGCAACAGAAAAACAAAAAAGGTGATGTAGCAATAGAGAAGATTAGCAAAAAACACTCACCAAGATGCTGTTGCCAACATTGATGAATCTGGAGAAAACCTGCAAAAGGACAAGGGCCTTTCATCCCCTATTTGACTGCAGAAGTTATACAGGTTCTGAAATAGATTTTCAAGGAAATACTTTTAAGTTTTTAAAGCCTTCTCTCATTGAGAACAGCACCAATTGGTCAATTTTCCCAAGTCAGTTTATTAGCATCTAACTCCTTACATAACTCCACCTTTTCTGCCCCAACCACTTTACCAACATCTACCTTCTCCTTACAGAGCTCAACCTTTTCAGTCCCAACCAGTTTAACAACATCTACCTTATTCTAACACAACTCAACCCTTTCAGTCAAAACAAGCTTTTCAACATCTTCTTTCTTCTCATACATAATTCAACCCTTTCAGTCCCAACCAGTTTACCTACATCTACCTTCTCCTTACCAAACTCAACCCTTTCAGTCCCTACCAATTTATCACCATCTACCTTCTTCTCATACATAACTCAACCCTTTCAGTCCCTACCAGTTTATCAATGTCTACCTTCTTCTTACACAACTCAACCCTTTAAGCCCCTGCCTGCAGGAGGGCTTGAACTTAACCTTTTTTTTTCAAGCTGCCAGCCTACCTCTTGTACAAGAGGCAAAAAATTGGTAGCCTGATTGCAAGTTTTGGTAACCATACAATAACATATATTTTCCATGATTGTGTAATCCATACTTAATCTGCATCTGTAGCTAATGGCGCAAGAATAACTGCTTTTGTTTCCAGATTTGTTTGCCAAAAAAAACAGATGAGCTTAGGTTTTAGCTCAGTTTTACTTTCAGAGATGATAACTTTTAGTTAATGAGTTGCACAAGTTCCACACAACCTTGTAAAAGAATCCTGGCCACAAGTTCTAGTGGCCAGCCTTCATTTTTTGCGGAACTGACCATCAAAAGATAGTAAGTTCTAGCATTGCTGCACTGTCTAACCAAACAAAGGATTATGATTATATAACAATTATAAAATCAAGTTTATATATTCTAACCAAGGAACCTACTCGAAGCTTTCTGTGAATTTCTTGAGTTTTTGCTGCTTTTTCTGGGTCAGGTTTGGCTTGCTGTATTCTGGACTGTTTTAACCGTTCTTTTGCTCTACAGTGCAACAAGATGTTGTAAATTGGAGTCATTCTACAAAGTGCAACTATTATAATATTATAGTAAATGATTAATAGCAAGTTTAGAAAAAAATACTGATAGAGCTATAAAAAATGTGTGTTTATCCATCTTAGAGCAACAAAATACACTCTGAGCAATGAGTTAAAGTTCTATAGCATAGATAAAAGCAAAGACCATACACAACTTAGGTTATTGTTTGTCTGAAGGTGAGTTTCTGCTGACATCACGGTTTACATTCTGCTTCATTAGCATACAGCTTAAGTCGTAGAAAGAAGAGAAATATTAAACAACAACTGACTTTAGAACTTGAGAATGCTTATCAAAAATCAATGAATGACTGAACTTTTGGTTCTATAAGTGTAGTTTAAAAGTGTAAAACAGCTGGAGGCAAGAACGATAATAAGCCACGCATTCTGTGTAAAATTTCCAGTTTTCAAAACCATATCTCGGAAAAAATTATTTTATTAGCATATCAATCACATATTTTCAGAGAAAGTTTGTTCTGCCGAAACATTTCATTATTCAGAAGCTAATTGTTTCCGTAGCTGAATTAGAAAGAAGAGTGCGTATGCTAATAGGCAAAAATTCATAAAAAAACTCGCCTAACGTGTTATCTAGATGCACGCAGAGGTGTTAGGAGAGGAGCATTTTGTAGCACAATCTTGGTCTCTTCCAATTTTCTAAATGTTCTAAATTCATTTAATGGTCATCTATAATAACTATACAACGCACAAAAATATAAGTTTGCAATTTGCAAAACTTACATTGAAAAACCAACTAATAGAAATCCTTTTTAATCTTAATCCTAATAGAATATAACAAACAAAATCTTTCAAGTTACAACTCTACTAAAACTACATACCTTGGTATTGAAAACCGAGCTATCCATAAGCGAGCAATTTTGAGTTCTGAGGGTCCTTCATGGTACCAAACTTCTTGCTCAAATTCCTATTATGATTTTTAATAATAGTTGTTAAAAATAGTACCTGTGAAATAGATTCTAATTTACAGTAAATGCATTAGTTTTTGTATTACAAACCTTTTAAAAGTATAAAATTTGAATAATCTACACCTCTTTGAAATAAACCAATGTAGTATACAACTAGTCTTTCTAGACTAACTTTTTTTCATTTACATATTTAAACCACCATTTTTTTAATATTTACAGTATGGGTTATACAACTTACCCTCAATGAAACAACAACTTATCAAACTTTGTTGAAACTTGGGAATTTCAAGAAATAATAGGAATAACTGATCAAACCTGTTTACTTTCTGATGCCTTCTCATCTTTTTTAATTACATCTTCTCCTGCAACAACAAGTAGAAAGCCCACATGTCAATAGTCTACTAGTTAGACACTGTTTATATTTGTTTACCTTTTTCGAAATTGACATTGAAACAGTGAGTTCGGTACTTTAACTCTAGTGACCTTTTCCTATCACTTATATCTATAAATAGACCAACAAAACCTACGGATGTCAAAGCTAAGGGGGTTGCCAGTTTTGTTTGATGGGTATCCATAAGAGTCAAACTGTGCCGAGGAAGCTTCTAACTTCCACGCAATGATTATAACAGTGTGGCAAAAATATAGAAACATTTTCCACACTCCATAGCTTTTCTAATTAATCCTGGAATTACATAACTACATATTTTTTAACAAGTTCACAAACTCTTTGTGACCAAGGGAACTCTGCAATAGGGCTTGCACCTACTCTGGGGTCCTTAATAATCATATTCTTGAGAAAAAGCGTGTTCTATACAGATTAACCAGGACCGTATGATTAATAATTTTTGACATTTTCCAATGTTGTTCATGTTTTGTCAGTCTGCCACTTTATTAGCAGTAAATCTTAAGAAACTAAAATATGTATGATTATTGCACATTCCAAGAGACACCTTTTTGAAATTGTAACAGATAATTTTTTTGGATTTTTCTATACTGATACTGACCTTGAATTTTTAAGGTTTTCAACTTAATTTATACTTATATTATTTTCCTCTATACTCTTATTAGATTTGAAATATTAGAGTATGCTTCAGCAAACTATCATATGCTTTGCAACACTGGTTTTGTTTCCACGACAATCTCATGACCTGTATATTACCTAGGTCTGCTAGTAGTTTTCTTAACCTGTCTCTTCTCTCTGGTGGGCCTTCTCCAAACAAACCTGGAAGAGCATTTAAGGATATTTAAAAAAAGTGATCAGCAAAAACCAAAATGAACAAAATTTTATTGCAATTCTTTGGTAACCAGTTAGTTTGCATAAATTTTATTCAAAACAAACCAGACACAGGATCATAGTGACAGTAAAGAACAAGAGATAGTTAGCAAGACTTATTAATTATAAGACATGAAACATTTTGTTATCTCATTGGATTGACTCTGCTAATCGAGGAATATTTAAAGTTGTTGCAAAAATTTTGTCCAAATCTTTTAAGGTTCTCATAAAATTAATGATGTTAACACTGAATGTTCTCAACTGATGATGTTACTTTCAAAATGTTCAGGCAAACTTTCAAATTTTTTAAAATCTGCTGTGAATCCATGATCTTTGGATAAACTTGTCGAATGAGCCAAACTTGGACTCATGATGTATCTCAAGAAAAATAGGTATTAACCCTTTCAGTCCCAGTTGTATTAGTAAATTCTCCCAACTAGAGCCCATACTTTTCATTGAACAAGTTTGATAGAAATCAACTTTTCATCATCAGTAATTCACTCTGTTTGATCAATTCCCATTTTCTCATAACCAAATGTCTTGTTTTCTATGAGTTGTGTTATGAGAAGTTAGATGTTGATAACTGTCTGGGACTGAAAGGGTTAACAAACTTTGTACATACATATGGGCTGCTCTAGCTCTCTGAGTCTTGCTTTGACAGCAGCATCCACTGTGGGTACAGCAATAGCTCGTTCCTACATGATGAATGAAATGAGCAAAGTGAATGGAATAACTATGTACACGTCAAGTCCTGTATTAATGCTTTGAAGTTTTCAAGGAGGCAGCTTGCTATCAGAGGCAAAATTTTGGTAGCCTGAGTGTAATTAGTTTGTGTAGCCATAAAGAATTAGGCCTGAAGATTTCATGAAAACGATCATTTCTGGGTACTTGTCGGTTACGTGCTGGCAAAATGATAGAACCGAAAAATGGTTTCCAATAGGGATATGAACAGAATCAATTGAAATAATTTATAAAAATGACTATAAACTGTTGTTTTGTGTCGTTGTCGTTTAAATTCCTATAAATGTAATGGTTCTTTAGAACCCTCAAAGATTCAAAGAACTGCATAAGTACTGTAGGAGCAAAATGTATTTTACATTTTGTCATAGATGCACGCGTATTGTTTGCTTACCAGAAATACATTTATTATAAAATTCCAACCCTGCTTTTTTATTGTGTTCTTTATAGAAAAAAAAAGTTTCCCATGATAAAAATTTACAGAACCGAAATGTGGTTTCCAACAGTTTCCCATGAATCAAATGCGCAGAACCAAAAACTGGTTTCTGACAATTTCTGAAATATCCAGGCTTGAAAATACTCTCAATGCATTATCCATACAAGTTACATCAGCCTGCATCTATAGCAATGTGTGCAAGAATAAAATAATGCATAGTTTGCTTTGATTTACAATAAAGTCGATAAGCTTCATTTTTTCTTCATTATATTGTTTATCATTTTATTAGAAACAACAACTCATAGTTAATCAGTCGCAAAGCTTCCACACAACCTTTTAGTAGCCAGCTGACTACAGGTTCTAAAAATCTAACATTACCAGCATTCGTTTTTTTGGTAGCATTGGCCACCTATAGGTGGCAAGTTTGAGCAGAAAATGCAGAAATGTTCAAATGCTTTCAGCAATTATTGGATACGAGATGGTAAATAGCCAGAGGCACATAGCACCAAATTGGCTATAAGCCACCTCATATCTAACAAGCGCATTTCTGCTTTACAACACACTCAGTCACTTTGCATATATGGTCAATTTGCTATAGGAGCCATCTACTGAGATTGAGCGAACCACTCAGAATGCTAAAAATGCATTATTCGAAAGGTATAATTACACAAACCAGAAGATATTTACACAAAAAGAAAATAATCACTGTCTTCAAAAAACTAGATGTCTACAAACACCAAACCCGAAGACCTCTTCAAAAACTCTGGCGACAAAATTACTCATTACTTCAATGCGTAGCATTATACATGTCAAATGTTCTGTTATGTTATGTGGGTCTATATGTCATGTTCCACAATGAGCTGCCCATAGCATCGCTGGGACCAAGAATTTGAACAGATAAACACAAATTTTCATTGATCATGTAATTTCAATAGGCCTTACATATGTTGACCTCAAACTAGTCAATTTCACCCCCAAGCCTTGTATTCAAGAAATAGGTGAGAGTATTGTGCACATGCAAACTGGGTTCACAAAGGAATTCTTTTCATTTGTGGACATTTTGGGATTCGATTTATGAAAATATTCATACTTTCATGATTTGAAAGCGAGGCTTGGGGTGTTTGACGTAAACATGCATAAGGTCTATTAATAAACAAAGAACTAAAATCATAATTTATCAGTCCAGACAGGAAAAAAGAAGCAATAATGTACATACTCATACACATCAAAAGTTTGAATCAAGATTTGTTGAAAATCAACCTAGCACAAAATTCTTACCCTTTTTCTTCTTTCAAACTCTGCCAAGAGTTCCATATGTCGTTCATTATCTTTGTCCTCAGAAAGTTCAAGGTATTCACCTAAAAAAAAGTTAAAATTAGGCCTTCCACTGTTGTGTCCTTGAGCAAGACACTTTACCTGCTTTGTTCCAGTCAATTCAGCTATACAGTTAAATGAGTAAGCACTGTACATAATCAAACCTTCATTATCCACACTCATTAGGACTTCAATAATAGTCTTCAGGAATATTCTAGAGTCCATGTGATTAAAAATTTGAATACTAACGAGGCAGTAATGTAAACAAAGGAAAAAGCATAATAGAATATAATAGAAGAGTATAGTGCAAAAACGACGTAAGTGACTTTTGATGAAGTTCTCAATTCTCTCTACATTATCCCTATTATCTCTTGATAACCATTGGGAGAATTTAGTGTTTCATACAAAGTCACATTATTTTTACACAAGGGTTGTCAACTTTGAATAGATTAGAATCGCATAAATATTCAGTCTGGAATGATACATTTTTTATATCATTAAAGCGAAGCAGATTAAAACCTTAAAACTTGGAGTACTTACACCCAGGGTGGGGGAGTGGGGGTACTCCCTACATGGGGATTGTAGATATGACGTAGTATTTTTTTGGGGGGGTGGGTTGAAATTGCAAGTCTGGTGTTTTTAAGGGGTTATTAAGAGAAATCCTGTGTTAAACCAAGAGCCTGTTAAACCACTGGACTGCTGACAGTCCTGTGTTTTAGCAAATGTGTGTACTGAACAGGAAGTTAAGACAAAAGTCCTTTGGGAACATCCTATTATGCGCGCACCTTTATTTACTGCATATTATTTCAGTGCAACAGGAGGGGACTTAGTGCCGATCTGCTAGCTATCCAGGGAAAAATTTTAGCTTAAGTTGGTAATTGTTTATAGAAATAAGAAAACCAAGAGGTATTTTTTAGGGTGGAAAATTTTTATCCCTTGGTATTTTCAGGGTACTTTTCTGATGGTCATACCTTTTAACCCCAAAGTCCCCTTCCCTCCAGACACACAATTGGAAGGATTGTTATTTTTTTGTCACTTCCATTTTTCAAGATCAAAAGTAAGTAATTGAATGTCCAAATAATTGAGGTCTGGAAAATCAAGGTCTTGTGCATGGGGCTGACCTGAAATGGATTAGTGTACTGTCCAGGGGGGAGTCAAAGAAGTTTATTGTCATCTGCTTAACACTATCATAGTCTTTGGGAAAACAGGAGATATAAGTGCTGGTCTAATCTAGGTTATTTGCTTGCAAAAGGATTTAGCTGGAGTTTTTAGCTTTTTTATATTAGGAAGCAACAGGGATGATAAATAAGTGGGGTGCTGTGCAGTCTTGCATTTATCAGTTCTTCCATTCAAACAACCTAGTATTTAATGGTTCCACATTGTTATCATTTTCTTTATGATTGTTGCTATTAAAACTACAGAAACCATCAGTTCATTGTTTTCATAAATATCTACCAAAAACTGGAAAAGAAACAATTCAATGGATGAAAGCCATGAGTATACCGATTAACAATTGCATTCTTCTTTTATTATATCAAGCAGGAGCAGGAGCAGGAGATCGAAGGATCTGGATTTGCAAAACTCTTGGTCCCTAAACCCAAAGTAACACTTTACAGAAATATCACTTTGCTCATGGTTCATTAATTATTTTTTAAGTGAGACCTACCATCTGATATATTAATATTTCCTGCCTTGATACCGGCCATGATCTCTGCTGGCAAGTCGCTTTCCTCGTTCTCCTGTTCTGAGCCTTCATCTTCACTACTCTCCTCTTTCTTCTCAGCACCAGCATTTGCAAGGCGCTCTCTTTCCGCCTCTTCCAAACTTCCAAAATGAATCCTTTGTTTTTTTAACTTGGGCAAGTCATCCTCTTCGTCTGACATTTTCACAAAGCTAACTTACGACAAGTTAAAAGCTACAAACCTAAAGATATCAATTTTGTCATACAAAGCCATGTGCAACAACAACGTTTGCCTTGGTAGCCTCGCCGCATTCTTGGTAGCCACGCAATGTCGATCATCTCTCGGTATAACTTCGTAAACACTTCGTAAACTGTTGGATAAAAACGATAATGAAAAACGACGTCGTTGGATTGAGTTGGCCCAAGCCAAGGGTTACTGCGAATGAGGATAAGATGTAGTTTTTAGCCAACTGCGCCGTTCCTTATATATTTTGTTAAGGATGTCAGTTTTCAAGATAGTAAGGGGGATCACTCGATCTTTCTACAAGCTACTTCCTGAAGTCAAATCAGGTGAGCACAGTTTTGAACATTTCACTGGTGCGTACCATTTGAATTCATTGTTGTTTCAAATTTTGTGTGTTGTGTTGTCTGTCTTGTCTGGGTCCAAATCCAAAATCATACTCAAGCTGCTGGTTGCTTAAGGTCTTCTTGTGAACTATTCGATCAAAAAATTGTACTTGAAAATTTGTTTCAGCTTTTTGCTGCACCAGGAGTTCCTTCTATTTGTATACTGAATAAGTTTTTTAAGTCAAGATTATTTTTTTCTCAGACGTTATTAAGTTGTCGAGTCAGCACTAAAATTTATCTAGTTGGTTATTTGATAAAACTCAAGGCAAGTCGCTGTTTTATTGCAGAATTTGAACGAGAAAATATTTCGTTTCTTTAAATTTTTTGTTCCAATGCAGGAAGAAGTTACATGATATAACAAACCAAATCGCGAAAAAAAACGTAACTTAGATACATTCTAACATATACGAGTACTTATAGTGTTTTTCTATAAAGACTTTCAAATGGTCATAAAAGTTTTACATTTTTATTATTTTGCAATTCACGGTTTTTTTCGAATTTTTCACTTTTTCTTATCATTTATTTTTTCGGGCAGTCGAAAGCTCGTATTTTTAATCATTTTAGCCAGAGATCGATTTTAAATTCCTAACTATTATTCATCCTGGCTGCGGCCCTTTAGCATTTTTACATAAAAGTTTTGTACTAAATAAAGGTTCTGGTAAAGTTGCCGCCAAGTCAGAAAAGACCAACAGATGCTTGTCTCGCGTTGGAGAGCAACACTTGGTTGCAAGAACACTTATTGGGCACTCCTCAAGGAGTTTAGCCAAATTTTCGAGGTTTGTTTTTGATGGCATAGTTGGAAAAGGTGTCTGGACCTCCCAAGCTGCACAATTGAGGCGTAAGTCAATAATTTATCACTCATATTAACCAAACTTTTATTTTTGTTGAAAAATAATATTTTTTTAAAGTTATTTATAAGAAGGACTTTAAAGGCACTGGACTCAGTCTGTTTATTTAGGGTTGTGCTGTTGCTGTGCTTACAAGGTCAAAAAAACTGTCTGAAGACACATTCTTATATTGTTTTTTGATCAGCATTATAATTGTTGTTATTATTACTATTGTTATTATCATTATTATTATTATCATTATTTCAGGATTGAATTGAAAGTAAATTTTAACTTATTCTTTTCTTTAAATATATCTTGAATGAAACAAATGTACATATATGTATAGTTACATTATAGTTAACAAGCGGTTTTTCTCTGGATTTTATGGCTAGAAGTTTTTATTGTTTTTGTAATTAGATTTTATTATAATGTCAATAAAGATTGTTATTATAAACTATTATAATCATTATTATTATTATTATTAGCTGTTAGTACATTCTTTTCAAGCCATTGATTTGTTTAAATGTCATCATTGCTGGCAAAAAAATAATTAATACTGAATGTTTATACTGCTTTTATTCACGATTAGGTCAAGCTTTTTCACAGCTTCTGCAAAGCAGCAGATCAAGAGTTCCCATGTTTGGTTTGTTGGGCTTTGCATATGCAAGTGAGTGGTTTCACAGTATTGTTGCCTATTTGTAACACTAAAGGTTTCAACAACCAGCACTGTCAATCAGAAAATATCCACAAGTTTACAACAAAAGAAGTTTATTAATTCCTTTTGGGAGCTCTTATGTATAATTGATATTTTCCTCTCTAGGCTGGGGATAGCGAAGGGTTTTGAGATATTTCTTTGAACAATAGATTAAAAACTGGGCATCAGCATTTTTTCCCAGTCATATAACATCATGCTTTGAGAATCAAAATTTTGTCCTCCTTTTTAAATGTATTAAAAGTCTGCTTCTTCTATATGGCAGAGATTTAGATGAAAATAAAAAGCTGGGATCAAACACTGAACAAGACTTTATTGATTTAAGGGTCCACTTAAGTTTTTACTATTGTGAAATAGGGTGATCGTGATCACAAACTGAATAATTATTTGGCCAATGTCTTAAAGATACAGTATTTAAGTTGAGAGGGCTCAAACAAAAAATTACTACTTACAGTTATTACCAGGTTCTCCTTACATAACTGTAAAAAACAACTGAAGACATTAATTTTGGTAAAGGTAAAATAGTATTTAGATAAACATAGCAATGAAGATGACACCAAACCTCCTTAACTAGTAATGTGCAATGTATGTGTCAGTAGTTGGTAGAATTCTGTATTCTAATTTGAATTATTTTGGCTGAAAGGCATACAATAATGTCAGCTACTGCAATAAAATACAGGTGAAGTTAATAGTCTATCCTGCAATTCTAGAAAGCACCTCCGACCCACCAAAAGAGATAAAGGAGCAAGAGAGTCTGCAAGAACTTCATCGGTTTGTTCAGAAAGTGTTCATAACAGTGAGCAGCAATAGAAAAGAACAAACCAAAACTGAGAACATCAGTTTGCCTTGTGGGCTCAAGCTAAATAATTTTGAATTAATGGAACGCTTGGGAGAAAGTTCCTCAAACTCTGCAGTGTACTCAGCCATACATGATGGAAAAGAGGTAGGCATTTTACCAATAACCATCACCAGTCATTGTCTTAAAGTAAAATCATATAAACTGAAAAATTTTATTGCCTCAGTGGATAGACCTTTCAAGATCATTGTGGAGTAGCAGTGAAAACATTATATGTCAAAATCTTTTATAGTTCTTAAGATATTAACATTTAAAGTTGTCAACTGATGATGTCATATATGGTTTCAACAAGTTTGCCTTTTATTTAAATCTGCTGCCAATCCATAACCTTTTGATGTTATTAAGCCAAACTTGGACTGCTGATGTATCTCAAGGTAGATAAACATTCAGTGCAGGTTTGGCTTAAATTTATTCATAGGTTGTGGATTGGCTGCAAATTTTTAAAATAAAGTTTAAAAATGCAAAATTGTTGGAACTATACAGTCACATATGTTTGTCATTCTGTAATGAGAAAAAGGAAATTGATCAAACAAGTTGAACCATTCAGGATGAAATGCAAATTTCTCCTAAGCTGGTTGTATTAGAAGTATGGGTGTATGTTTGGGAGAATTTTTAAACCAACACAGTATTTGCTGTGTTTGGGGCTGAATGAGTTAAAGGATCTTTAGTACCATAATTTTAAAGGTTTGATCAAAAGAACAGTCTAACAATTAAAGTAGCAGAACTATTTTGTAACCGTACATCTGTGTCTTTCACCCTCTGGTTTTGACATTTGGAGAACAAATTTTTCTTCACTTAAGATAAACACAAGAACTATGAGGCCCATCAAACAATGCCCTTGTTGTACAACACTGTGGAAACATGCAGAAATAGACAGACAAGTTAAGAAACTGCTGGAGCATGGACTTATAAAGGAATCGAACAGTGCCTGGAGCTCCCCCATAGTTATGGTGACCAAGAATGCAGCAGTCAGAATGTGTCAACTATAGGGCAGTCATTGCAGTTACTGCCTCATGTGCTTTTCCACTCCCTTGCATTGTTTACTCCCTAAATGCTCTAGGGGGAGTGAGATGATTTTTGACCCTAGACCTAGCCAGTGGTTATGAGCAGGTTCCGATGGATCCTGCATGTAGCAGCAAAGCAGTTTTTGTTACAACCTCTTTGTTTGTATGAGTGGACTGTATTGCCTTTTGGCTTTACTTCAGCACCTTTGACCTTTGAGAGACTGATTGAATTTGTGTTAAAAGGATTTCTTAAGCACCTATTTCAGAAGAGCAGTGCATACCAGGGTCATGTTGTTCTGATGTTGTAAGACCTCCACAAGCTCACTGAAAGTAAATCGACTCTATATGGACTTCTGAGTGTCAATTGTCAATTGACCATTTAAAACAGCTATTGTGTTTAGAGCCAGTTTTGGCATACCCAAATTTCAACATGGAATTTGTATTAGGCACCATGGAATAGAAGCAGTACTTAGTCAATGTGAGAGACCTGTTGCCTATGTCAGTAGGACTTTGTCAGAGGCAGAAATAAACTGTGTGACCTGGAGAAAACTTCTCACCACTGTTTCAAGATTACTTATTGGTTCAAAGTATAAGAACTGATCATCAGCACTATGTCTTGCTTTCGAAGTTGGGGAACGGGAAGGGTAGCTAGCTAGATGGATTGAGTTCATAAGCACTTTCAATTATGAGATTGATAACCAGGAAGGAAAACGTCACCTGAATGAAGATGCAATGCCCTGTAGACCTTGTACCTAGCAATGCAAAGGATGTAAGGATTGGAAGAAGCAGCAGTCAGTGATCAAAGTCAGTATTTCAACCCAAACTGACATTGAATTTGGGCTGGTCTGAGTCAATCCAATACATGAGGAAGAAGAGGACATGCTGTAACTAACATCCAACCCGTTGCAGCTTGCAACAGTCAGTAAAACTCGAGCCAGTTGGGACAAGGAAATATTTGGTGACCAGTAAGCATCTGACCCAGACCTTAAAGTGGTATTAAAGTTAAAGGAACAGTTCATCTAGAACAAGATATAGTTACCTTCAGTTAAATACTGAGGACAGTATCCTTCATGGAGGAGGGCTGTGTAGTGAGTAACTGATCTTCTGTCTAGTCGCTGCCCCTCCCCTTCATCATGGATTGTTGTGGAACTCAATAATTTTACTGAACAGTTAAATGGGTTGTTAGAAGAAAACAAGTGTTGTGAATAAAACGATGGTGCTTTGAGCTTAATGTAGTTTGTTACTCACTTGATTTACATATATTGAAGCATTAATGATAAAAATAATAAGTTCTATGTTGTTTATTGATTGTTGGGCTATTCCAACCTAATATTACTATTTGTCTTTCAGTTTGCAATAAAGATGCTTTTCAACTACCATGTTGAATCTCGCACAGCGTCATTGTATAAGGTAGGAACATGTCTTTGAGATACCTTAAAAGCTTTGAAATATTTTAGCGATTTTTTCTTGATAGGATTTACTTTTAAATTTATTCATTGTCTTATATACCGTGGTCATGCAAACAAGTTTTGGTAAAACATACAGTATATGTGCCCAGATGGAAAAACACTCAGGATTGATCGAACACTGAACTACTTCAAATTGAATAACATTTAAGTGAGAACAAATAAAAGTTAGTTGATAAACAATCATATGAAATAGCTAAATCTGCATCATTTTTTCCAAAGCTTTTTAATAGCCACCTGAGCATTTAATTCTGCTGTTACAGAAAAAGTTATTTGAATGGAAGGTGCAAGATGTAAGTTTGTTAAAATAACTTAATAATCTGATGCAATTTATAAATCTTTCAATTCTTCATTTGTGCTTTAGTCCCAATCTTCACACAGTTCTGAAACTGTCAGGGATTAACATTTGTTAATTTTTTTCCATCAATGTGATCATTTGGCAGTTTTAACACTGACCCATATAAACTATGCTTCAAAAGTTTTTGCTTTCTTGACAAATTAATGATTTATTGAAGTTAAACTTTGCATTTATTAACTTTGCACTTGTTTTGGACAATCTCAAACCAGGCCTTTGCAAAGGAGCACCAAGTATTATCCATCTTGGACTTTCCAGATGAGTTAAAAGTACATGAAGGTATGTATCTGGGCAATCTGGGTACATTCAGAGTCACAGACCACCTGAAAAACTGTAAGAGAAAAATTTCTGGCAAAGTCTTCATCTATGATTAGTAAATTCTCATGCAAACCTGACCACCTCACCCTCCCCTCTTCCCCCCACCACCCAAAAAGTATATGCATGGCCAAAAGGCCAGGGCCTGGTTGCACGAAGCCTGGATAAGCTATCTTCAGGATAAGTGCTCTCTATTTTATGCAGTAAAACTATAATGAAAGTTACTTCACACCATTTAAATCAGGAGTCTTCCACTCACTTAACAACAAGAAATAGAGAAATCAACAAAGAGTCAAACAATCTTTGAATTATTAGTGACATCCATCGGCTTTATTCAGCAAATAGCTTATCCAGGCTTCGTACAACTGGGCCCAGACCATTTAAACTTAAAGCTACTTTTAAACTTTAGAATTTTTTGGACTATGATTATTTTATTTTTGTCTATCTTTTAAATGTTGATAAAATTCAGAATTATTTTGAACCTCAAGGTAGAGAATTAGTTGTTTTAAGACAGGGTTAAAACCCTTTCAGTCCTTGTTGAACAAGGATTGTTGATTTTTCTCAACTAGCTAGAATACATACTTTTAACTGAACAAGTTTGCTAGGCAAACTTTTTTTTTGCATCTTCAGTAGCTGTCTTTGTTTATCATCAATATTTATTCTCATAATCATAGAGTGTTGTCCTTCAGTTGCATATGAGTGAATACAACAAATAAACTTGAGTGAGGCCTTGCTACTGGAACAGGATGTAATCCAAGTGTCGCTCAGATCTACAGCATAAACAAGGAATCCCTTAAACCCACACAAGAGAAAAAATCTCTGATCTTGGTAGGATTCAAACCCACGACCTACGAAACAGATCTACATCGTTCTAACCAACTGAGCTACGGGGGCAAGCTGGGAGTTTGGTTGTGGGATTTATATTTATATTTATTCTCATTTTCTCAATACCAAATGTCTTGTTTTGTATAAGTTATTTAAGGAGAATTTAGCCTGCGTATTAGGCTGATTTTTTGTACTTGTTTTACAGGGAGTGCCACGAGGTTCACCAACTTGCCCTCTCACGAGAACATCATACCCATCTTAGGTAGCTTTGCCGATGAATTTCCTATCCTTTCTGATGCAGCTGACACATATCCGGCAGCATTGCCTGCAAGGTATCAAGGCTTTGGGAGGAACAGGTCACTTTTCCTTGTTATGCCAAGGTTAGAATTCTTGTCAAGATATTAAGTTTGTTACAAAATCTACATAAACCAATGAGATTATCTAAGAAATGTTCTTAGTTATTATTATAAACAAACAACTGGATATTGAACTTAAAGTGATTTGATTGGTTCCCTACTCACTGTGTATTATCTCATACACATGCTTTCGACCATGTATGAAAAAGAACTGCAAAAATCAAAACCAGAGCTGTGTTTACAAATTTTTTTGCCTGAAAAAATCAAAATAATGGCAGAAAACTCGATATTTGTTAGGTTTTGAGTGGTGAAATACGGAGAAACTCCTTGAAGACTCCATCCCCAGCGATACTAAATGAATTGAATTGTACATACATACATACATACTTTGTACATACATCGAATTGTATATATTTTTTATTAAAAGAATAATTAGTTGTTGCCATGTGGAAAAATAAAAGTTTCAGCAAAATGTTTAATTCATATATCCAGTTGTTTGTATTTAATAAAACAATTATTCCACTCACACTTGTTGGATTTGAGGTGTTTCGCACCTCGTCGGCTATCTATCTCCTCGTATTCAATGCACATTTGTGGACTAATTATTAAATAAAGAGATGTGTTTTCCCAGCAAATGTGGAAAAAGCCTGGATACAATTTTCAAGCCAGTTTTAGTTTAATTGTGCCAACAATATCTTAATTAATCTAGGCAGGGATGATCAGCGGGCATTAATAATTAACAAGAGATCGGAAATGGTCTCTGGATTTTGCATTAACAGTCATTGAAAATATGGAAATGGTTACAAGTTTATAATTGTATGGATGGTGCAGGTGTTTAGACGTTTAGACGTTTTATTGTACAAGTCAATGTTTTTATGGAATGGAATGTCAATTGATTTGTTTTAGATTTTAAAGAAAGAATCTAAATCGTTCCACTTTCTTAACCTCTTCGAATAGGCCTGAGTTTTTGGGTTTTTGGAATAAAAAAAGTCTAAGAAAGGTTTTAAATTTAAGAAGTCCTGAGTGGCAGGAACCTTGGGGTTAATTAAATGTAGAATTTTTGCTGAATTTTGAAGGTGTAGCCGGACAGTGCGACAATATGTGAACGATACAGCTGATATAGATCCAGCAATGTCAACACTGCTGTTGGTACAGCTTCTTGAAGGGATATCGCATATAAACAGACATGGTGTGGCACACAGAGACCTGAAAACGGATAATCTTCTACTGGATGAAACAGATCCAATTTGCCCTCGCCTGGTGATTTGCGATTTCGGTTGTTGCCTTGCCGATAGGCATTTGGGCTTGCAACTGCCTTATGTCACGTCTGAAACGGACATTGGAGGCAATTTGCAGCTAATGGCTCCAGAGGTTCGTTAATGACCCTTTCAAAAATGATGGTTGCTGTGCAATTTTCCACAATGCAATGCGGTCTAACACCACTGAACAAGGCTTAGAGAAGGCCGCAGTTTACGAAACTCTTTGTTGTACTAACGACACTTTGAACACGTGTCAAATTTGAAGGTTACAGATTACCTTTGTGTGGTTTTATAAGCAAATTTAGGTTTTTCATGTTCCAAGAAGTGTGGGTTAATGTAAAACCACCGTCTTTTTCTGAATGGCCAATTGAATCTATAATTTCTTTTTTTTTTGAAATCGCTTTTGAATTTGTTTAGAACTACCTATATTAACTTTTGTTTTCCTTCAACAATCTTTCAAACTATTTCTCATATTTTCTATGCAAAGTCATATATGACTGAAATATCGAAATTTACAAAACTAAATAACAATACAATACAATGCAATGTGATATACAATACAATACAATACAATACAATACAATACAATAAAAACAATGCAACACAACACAACATACAATGCATTACAATGCAATAAAATACAATGCAATGCAATACAAAAATGCAATACAATACTGTAATACAACACAATGCATTCCGATGCAATACAATATACTAGTACAGTACTTACAGTACAAAAACACAACACAACACAATACTTTACAATTGGCAAGAAACGTCTTGGTTTGAAAACGTCCGAACACCTATACAAGTGCTCCTAATCAGGCTTTTTATGAACTCTTTACAAAGTGATACACTTAACTTTGGTTAGAAGTTAATCCTCTTTTTCACTTTTTACCTTGTTTTAAAAAAAATGTAACCCTAAAAGTTGTTTTTATTATTTATGCATTGGTTTTTGTCATTGCACAGGTTTGTTCTGCTACACCAGGGGAAAACGTTTGTATCGACTACAGCAAATCTGACGGTAAGAATTAGAATAATATGTAAAAGTATTGCAAGGAAATATTGATTGTTTCTCTTTTGTCTATATATTTGAGACAAATTTTAATTCAAATTTTGATTTTAACTCTTTTCTTGATCATCCTTGATTTCTTAGTTATTTTGACAGTTTGAATTTTAATTGTTCTCCAAATTTTCAAACCTTCTTTATGAGTCGCTCACTTAAGTTGAAACTTATTTGTTTTCCAAGTTCATCTTGAGTAGTTATTTGTAACTGCTGTTAAGTTTCCAAACAGAGTTGCAAAGGACAACTTTTGCACTGACTTTGATACAAGTGCAGTGTCAGGTAGAAACAGACTTACCAATTTCAAGCCTGCTACATTTTGACTGAAATCAATATTTGTAATTAACTGAATGGAGACCTAACGAGTGACGTCTTCAAACAGAAAGTGAAAAGTAAAATAGGTACTGCTAAAACAAGAAGCTATGGAGCCACCAAATTTCCAGACCATAAAGAGATAAGCATAGCGAATGGTCCCTTAAAAAATGAAAGTCTCAGCAAATTATATTATAATGGCTAGTAAGTCTCGAAATCTCGTCATTGTCTTTTGTTATGTTTCGAGGTCTCGTTTTTTTAATTTTTTTCCCTGTATCGTAGTCTTGGATTTTCTCACAAAATGGCTTAGATTTTGGCATTTCCGGTTGAACTAGAAATTTCTATCTTGCTTGAAATCTGTTTAGTGTCTCGGTATCTTAAATCTCGTTCTCGGGTTTTTTGAGTGCATTTATGAAAAGGACTCTTTATCAAATCTCAGTTTAATGTTTTTATTTTCAATACTCTTTTTCAAAGACGAACAAAGTGGAATTTGTATCAAAATGTCCTTTTTAATTGTCTTTAAAGATAATCGGAAAAAGTTGTTAGTAACTTTTTAATTTTACTTTATCTACTATTTATTTATTTCAAACAAGATAATACACTTTCTTCCCTTCATTTTCATGAGGTTTATTTGATGTTTAAGATTAATCCGTGCAGTAGTTCGAGCTCCGATTGGAAAAAAAACAACTCTTTGAGTTAACAGGGGTTCGAATTAACCGAGTGTAAGTTGATTTATTTGGTATCTAAGATTAAATCCTGAGGAGCTTAGATTTTTTCCGAATAAGCGTGGCAGTTAAGAATTATTCAGTTCGAATTATCGAGGGTCAACTGTATTTGCTAGCCAAATGTGTTGTGTTCTGTGTTAGGCTTGTGTTTATTTTGTTTGTGTGTATTTGCTGACCGAATGATTTAATTTGTTTATTATAATGCGGCTTCCTGTTTTCTAAACCAACTTTTATTGGGAAGCCAAATCTCATTATCATTTACTTTATCGAATACGTTAATGATTAAACTTTTTCTGTTGCTTTAAGCATGGGCTGCTGGTGCTATTGCATATGAACTATTTGGTGAGACAAATCCATTCGCCCTATCAAACCTGGACAGTGCCACTTATCGAGATGACGAGGTTCCTCCACTGAAAGGGTAACCATTTATTTTACCCGTGGTTTTACTGGTGAAACTAATTATTTGAGAACAAGGATTTCAAATCAGTTTTATAGGTTACTGATCTATTTTGTGTACAGTATCGGCTTGGTTTAGTTTGTAGAACACTCCCGGTGTCAACTAACAGTTGAGAAATTCCAAACTGTAAGAAGAAGTGCAGGCATTCAAGTTGTACACCCAGGCAACTACGGGACGCCGGCTAAAACGACACGTTTGACCATTCTTTGCCAGAACTAGCTTGGCTGAGTAAAATAAAAATCAAGTTTTTATTTGTTGTGAAACAGAACTTTAATAAAGTCTCATTCTTAGGGCACCACCCTCAGTGAGAAGGGTTGTCTCTCTCCTGTTGAAAAGAGACCCAGATGAGAGGATATCTGCCAGTGAAGCCGTGTTCTTACTCCGTGTGAGCTTATGCACACCGCCTGAGTGGCTGGCAACGGGAGTCAGGTCCTGCGATGTAACAAAGTAAGTGTATGTAAATGATTGTATCCGTATACAGTATATATATTTAGAAAATATTCTCCTGATAACGCGCGCTCTGTTTGGCTATAGGTTCGTTTTATAAAACTGATTACAGAATAAAGGAAATATAACGCGCGTTCTGATTGGCTGTGGTGATGCACTCTAAATATGAATAGAGTGCGTCTGCATACATCATTGCGGGGATTTATTGCCTGTTTCTGTGCCTTATTTGTGCTTACATGCTCTGTTCATCGATAGAAGCACCTGCGAACTTATAAGTCAACTCAAGAAGTGCGAGAAAAACTCGCTTACAGCTCGTTTTTCTCTAAGCACTCCTTTCGTGAACTAAAAAGTTCACGCATGTTTCTATCACTGAACAGAGCGCGCGAGCTCGCTTTATATTTCTATAATATAAATTACAGGATGACGTCAAAAAAATGCTGGAAAAGTTTTCTGTTCAAGATTTTCTATGTTCTAAAAGGAATAAAACAGCAACGCGCGTGTTTCTAGACGAGAATAAATAAAACACTCTAAAAGCAAAGAAACCTCGGCTCCGTCTCCGGCGGTTTTCCTAAACACTTTTGCGTGTTCTTTTACGGGCCAATATCGTAGCGACGCGGACGACGACGGCAGAAAACAATATAGAATATAACAGCTGCACGTAGGAATGTACAGTGTGCCGTTGTCTTGGAAGTTACAGAATTAAAGCTAACTTTCGAATATTTGCGATTACAGCAATGACCTAGTGTACAAAAACTTTGCCAATCTTGATTTCATATTTTTCTACTCAGAAAGTTTCACTCGGACAAAAGAGAAAGCAAACTAGCCATACGTCAAGTGTATGTGCTTTAGTAAGCCGTCGTCGTCGATGTGGCCGTCCTCCTATCTTAAGCTCCCTAATGCCCTTGAAACAAACGCAACGCTGTTTGGTTTCCTCAAGTTGATGTAGGCTTCCGCCTGAAAGTATATGGTATAAAGAAAAATTATTGATTTCAATGGAGAATTATGGCATTTACGCGTTCTATGTACTAAAAATTTGATAAGCAAAAAGTTAGTTCGGTATCTCTCTAGATATATTTTTTGGTTGGTTAATACAAGAAACGTTACTGTCTTAGGCCAATCACAGCTTGAAGCCAAGGGAAAACAACTTCTGAACGAACGCTGTGTACTCGCTACATTTTGACTTGAATTTTTCTCGCTTTCATGTTTGTTGTTTTATTCTTTCTAATCGCTGCCCATTAAATCATCTCTGAATTTTTGTTTTTATTTGCGCTCTTAATTTTACGACAGTCCAAGTAATAACAGATGTTATAACTTTATCGAACATAAGAATATTTAATTGATTTTTTCCCAGGTGGCTCTTGAAACTCGTGTTCCTAAATCTAAAGGGTAAGAACAGGTCGCCAGAATCAGCAATGCAGCAGAAGGTAAGTCAGCGTGCCATGTAACTGAAAGGGTAGTGAATGGTCCCTTAGAAAATGAAAGTCTCGGCAAATTACGTTATGTTCTCTAGATCTCATATTTTTCATTTTTTCTCCTTCTCGCAGGCTCGGATTTTGCACTCAAAATTGCTTAAATTCACGTCAATTCCGGCAGAGCTAGAAATCGCAATGTTGCTTGAAATTTTCCTTGTTGTTTCGGTATATAAAGTCTCGGTGTAGGTTTTTTGGTACCGTAACGTTTCGGTCTCAGATTATTCATTGTTCCAGTTATTGCCAAGTCTCGGGCACGGATTTGAAAAAGGGCTCGCCAGTCTCAGATTTACCATTCGCTAGCCCTAGCTAATATAATACCTAGCGAGCTAAGCGCCCTTACTTGCAGTCATGGACTGAATTGCGAAGGACACAGCTCAACGAGGTCGGACCGAAAGCATGTTAAGGCGC
>JAOBAT010062495.1:0-16954 GCA_026413305.1 Hydrozoanthus tunicans | reverse complement strand
CAGGTGTAAGGTGTACGCAGGTCAAGGGTTTATGCAAGTGTAAGATCTATGCGGATCAACGGTGTATGCAGGTGTAACATATACGCAGGTCAAGGGTGTATAGAGGTCCACGGAGTATACAGGTGTAAAGTGTACGCAGGTCAAAGGTGTAGCGGATAAAGGGTGTTTGGGGGCAACGGTGGATCCAGGTTAAAAGTGTATGCAGGTTAAGGGTGAAAAGTGTATGCAGGTTAAGGGTTTATTGCGGGTCAAGGGTGTATGCGGGTCAAGGTGTGAATGCAGGTCAAGGGTGAAAGCTGGTTATGTGGGTACGGTTAACGGTGTATTCAGGTGTAAGATTTGTGTGGGTCAAGGGTGTATGTGGATCAAGGGTGTTTGCCGGTCACGGGTGAAAGCTTCCTACGGTCAATGGTGTAAGCAGGTGTAAGATTTATGCGGGTCATGGGCGTATGCAGGTGTAAGGCGTGTGCGCGAGTTAAGGGTGTAGGCGGGTCAGGTGAGCCCGATGAATAGATGCAGTGGCATGGTGATGATTGAGGGCCGAACTAGAGGATGTCTCTGGCTCAGAGATGACATTGCGACCAGAATTTAGTTAGGGGTAAAATTTGCATTTTACACACGCCTTGGGGAATTATTCTCAAAAATGATCTTCTGTTACTACCCTGAAAGAAGAAAGGAAAAGCCCTATCTTTTTTAAAATTGTAGTTTTTTATCTTCTCGCCTTTGTAATAAAACCGAAAGGAAACCATATTTCTCTGTGATTACATCCCATTAGTAAAATCCCCCGGGAATAACAACAGTATGTATAGGCAAAATGAAAACGAAGGTCAGAGTTTTAATAAGACCTCTGAAGAAGAATTAGTTCTACAATCCAAAAACTTCTGGAGTTTTTTTTTTTATTCATTTACAAACTCACTTTAACTAGTTTTTCGATATTTTTTCAATTTCCCAAGGTCTTCATGAAGCCGACTTTCACCTTTCCAGTTTGGATCAAAATTCGGGTTAACGTAACGTTTATCTATGAGTTTATAGCAAAAAAGAAAGAAAACAATTAAAACATTTCATTAGATACTTCCGTTGACAGAGGCTGTCAAATATTTTTTGGTTTCCAGGCTAAAGGGGCCTTTACTTTCGGGTTATTTTCCGGATACTGTTAAAAACGTTTGTAACTCGAAGACAAAAGCAAACCTTTTGTTAAATTTAGTCAATTCATTTATGCATATTCCTCAAAAGTTACATAACCAGATGAACAATACAGACAACCTTGATCGGTAAACTTTATACACACGATCACTAAAGTTAAACTCTGCAGTACTGACAAATTAGTTTTTTCCTAATGCCGCTGCTGTCGGGATTTAATAGGAAGGCGAAAACCTTACGATTCTTTTAGGTGGTCGCGTTACTTTCGAGGCTGCTACTTTCATGAATTTGATAAGTAGGCGAAAACGTTACTTTCCCAATTCTATGGGTAACCACGATAATGTCATAAACAAGTGATGGGTGGGAACTGAAGTTTGGATTTTGGTCCAAGCCTGGTGTGCGGTCAAAATAGAAAATATTTTTCCCACTATTTGTTTCTGACTACATTTTTCTTTTGCCTACCAAACTCTTGAACATCTGTTTTTACCGCCCTAAAGAGAATTCCAAACACTATTTTCATTGCAGATACATGCGTCAAACTAAGTAAACCATCATGAGGATAAGATATCTTGCTTGGTCTTTACTTGCCATGGAACAGTGCTTATAGAGAAGGGTCTTCACTCTTTTCCGAAGATGACACCGTACAGTGATTACAGAGAAGAGTCTTCACTCTTTACTTAGTATACCACCGTACAGTGATTACAAAGAAAGGTCTTTACTCTTCACTGAGGATGCTACCGTATAGTGCTCCACCCTTTACTTAGGATACTACCGTACAGTACTTCCAGAGAAGGGTCTTCACTCTATACTGAGCGTGCCATGGAACAGTGCTTACAGAATAGGGTCTTCACTCTTTGTTAAGGATGCTACCGTTTAGTGCTTCCAGAGAAGGATTTCAATCTTTACTGAGGATACCATCACACAGTCCTTACAGAAGGGTTCCTAATTTTGACTGAGGATACCACCGTACAGTGCTTACAGAAACGTCTTTACTCTTAACTGAGAACGCCACCGTACAGTGCTTCCAGAGAAGGACTTCACTCTTTTTTGAGGATGCCACCGTACAGTACTTCCAGAGAAGGACTTCACTCTTTTTTGAGGATGCCACCGTACAGTTCTTCCAGAGAAGGGTCTTCACTCTTTACTGAGGATGCCACCGTACAGTGATTACAGAGAAGGGTCTTTACTCTTTACTGAGGATGCCACCATACAGTTCTTCCAGAGAAGGGTATTCACTCTTTACTGAAGATGCCACCGTACAGTTCTGCCAGAGAAGGGTCTTCACTCTTTACTGAGGATGCCACCGTACAGTGATTACAGAGAAGGGTATTCACTCTTTACTGAAGATGCCACCGTACAGTTCTTCCAGAGAAGGGTCTTCACTCTTTACTAAGGAGGCCACCATACAGTGTTGCCGGAGAAGGGTCTTTACTCTTTACTTAGGATGCCACCGTACAGTACTTCCGGAGACGTCTCTTCACTCTTCACTGAGGGTGCCATCGAATAGTACTTACAGAGAAGGACTTCACTTTTTAGTGAGGGTGCCACCGTAAAGTGATTACAGAAGGGTCTTCACTCTTTACTGAAGATGCCACCGTACAGTGATTACAGAGAAGGGTCTTCACTCTTTACTGAGGATGCCACCGTACAGTGCTTACAGAAGGGTCTTCAAGGAGAGGCAGAAAACCATCATACGAAGAGTTATTCAAATATTATATAACAGAAAATGCAAAAATAACTTATGGGCAATAGAGTTCTTAAGAAGTAGACTAAATTATCTCGGGCGGACTTCCTTAACAAATGGATAGCGATGCTCGGCGAACAAATTTGAAAACAGACTCTAATTAAAAAGTCGGTAGGAATGCTCGGCAGACCTTTTAAGGAAAAAAGTGAGGCCCTCGCGTACCTTTATAGAGTCAGATTACACAGACTGAAACAGTGTCACTAAAACGAAAACTATCTACTTAGCTGATACCTTTTCTAGACGTACGGGATGTAGCAATTTGCTTACAGGGAGGGACTCAAGGCGCGAGGTTAATCACTGAAAATATTATTGGTATCTTTAAGCCTCTATCGCCTATAGCCACAAGCAAAGCTGTCATAGCCTGTTGCCCATTTCCGGTTTGATTATAGAACTCCCGTGTTGATAGTTGATCTTATAACGTATGATCAGAATGGCGACAATATTTTTCCAGACAGTACAAACAAAGGTCACGTTTACGACAGGTGAGGATAATTTAAAACTTTTATAAGCGAATGATAAAATATCAGAATAAGTTAAAACTACCTAAACCTAAATTGTTAACCCCTATCCTGCTAATTCTTAAAAAGTCAAAGTCGTAATATCTTAAAAAAATTGCAAACTTCAGTACTTTTTGAAGTAATGAGCATGACTTCGCAGAATCTACTTGTAAAGACAAAGAAAATGAATGTTCACTCTTATGTTTTCAAGCAGTGGTTTTAAAACTAGTTAGAATATTTCTAGTTTTAACGCTGAAAAGAGCTTTCAAGATCGAAGAAGAACAAATCCCTTCGGTTTCGTCGAGCATAAACAGTCCTGGACAGATTTCACATGTGATAAAAGAAAGGCTTTTTAAGAATGTATTTTGATGATTGGAGTTGATGATGGGCTATGAACGGGATATAGTCTGTATTTCATTACCCCTTTTAGTCCCAGTCAGTTATCAACATCTCACTTCTCCTTACAAAACACATACAAAATGACACATTTGGTAATAAGAAAACAAGAATTGATCAAAAAAAAAGAACAATGGAAGATGAAAAGTAAAATTCCCCAAACTGTATTATACGAAAAGTATGGGCTCTAGTTGGGAGAATTTAGCAATGCAACTGGGACTAAAAGGGTGAAATATTCTCGTTCCTCTCGCTGGGCTACCCAAAGCTCTACAGATACTCAACAGAAGGATGTACGTATAGACAAGTGGTATCGAAAGCAAGCCCTGTAGGCAGGTACCGCAAGGTTTAACCTGCAGGATTGGCCTCGGGTTGGAAGAAGCTATCCACAATCCTGGTGAATTGTGTCTGGCGATGAGCAGAGCACGGAGAAATCAACTAATTTAAGGTCATGTCGGTTTTTACTTGAACTTATTTAACAGCATTTTTTTCTTTCAGCGATATTCAGTTGCGTTGGAGGTTCATACAAGACAGTGTTTCGTTGAGTAGGTGAGAGTAAAGTTGATTTATCTAGCTATAATCGACTATAAGGTGTCACTTCTGTGTTTCTACAACTAAGCAGTTGGACCCCTGAGCAATTTCATGGGAACAAAAACAATACTTTCATTATAAGAGTGGTAATATCGATTGATGCAGCATAATAACGGAAGGTACTGACCGCTTAGTTTGAATAGAATGAAAAAATGAGATCTAAGGAATCGGTTAATAGACATCTGATTGGGTTCTGTAATCGCTTCTCAGGATAAAGATTCGTTTTAATTGAAAACTATTCTGCTGGGAACTTCTCTTTAGAATCAAAGTCTGTGCCTTGAAGGTGGCAGGGATTCATCTTTGTTTCCATCAGACAAAACTCATTGGAAAAAACTCACTTTTGTTAGAACTTTGAAATAAAATATTCTGAGAGAACGCAACATGTGGTCAACCACAATACTTTTTTGTGCCAGATTTAGTCAGTTCCAGCTGCGTAGTACAAATGCCAGCTACTGTCTGTTGTCAGTCTGTACCTAATTGAAGACTGAAAGAGTGTTATCATAACTTATGAATAAAAACAAAAACAACAACATTGTAAAGCTATGTTTGTTCGTTGGAACCAGTCAAATATTGAGGTGAACAAACAAAATACTGTACCATTTGTTTGGTAAATTTCTCTCTCCTATTTTCCGTTCACAGCGAGCTGCTAAAACTATTTACTCAGACAAACTTGACAGTAAATGGCTGGTATTCAAAGCTGTCTGCTTGATTTTCAGTATCTACCGACACATGCCTTATTCGGCGCATTTTTTATTGAAATAACCGCTTCTTTTTACTCAAGATAAAACATTGCAATCAAAAAACGTCACAAACTGACGTAAATTTTTCAGGTAATCCTCTCTTACCTTGGCTTCTCACAGAATTAGTTCGTGCACAAAACCACTGAACTCGAACCCTTCGAAGCGCCGTTATGTTAAAGTGATTGATCGCGGGGGACTATAAGTCTAAATTGAGTAGTATAGGTAGTGACAGTATCGTTTAGATACCGAGCAGTGACTAGAATACCGCTTTACAAAGAATGTTCGACCCCCTCAAGAAGATGTTACGAGAAGGTATTTCAACATGGAGGACAAGACTAAGTTAGAAGGTTACCATAGTATTGATTATTAGGTACCACATAATGTGACTAGAGGGTCGCTTTGGTCGAATGTTTTCATTTTAAATATATATATTGTACACCTAGTCAAAGGCCCTAGAAGTTTAGAGGAAAAGTTCAATATTTGTTTGAGACTTGCAAATACGAGACATCAAGAGACATTCTATCCTTTTCGAGCAGCTGTCACGTATTTAAAACACCTTGAGCTTTTATGCATTTCTCTTGTAGAATATTGCACATAGGAGTACTGGAGAGAAGAAAGTTTTAGGAACATGTGAGAGTGTAAACCCGAGTGCTCGTCGATGTGATCCGCACCCGAGCGATAATGTTTAACAGATGTTAGGGTAGATCATCATCCATATCTGCACTCAATACGATTTTCGGCCTAAAATATCTCTCTACCTTTTAAGAGATAAAATCTTCATATGGGCTAGTCACGGAAATTTCTATGAACGAGAAGTCAAATCAAAAGGAACCAAGATTGAAGTGAAAGATTTTACAGCGCACCGAAACGAAGTATACCATCCATTTTCACCGAGATTTCGTTGCTAGCAAGAAGAAGTGTCTAAAAGGCTTCTAAGTTTGCTATAGTTTCACGTTTTTATGCATTACCTCGATTGCTTGCTGGTTTAAACTATAATGTTTCAACGAGAGCATTAAAGACTGAACCCTGGAACTAATCTCATGAAAATGGTGATGGCACGCCTGAAGTCTTAATGCCCTATTTAAAGTTGTTAAAATTGTTGTTCACTTTCGGACTAAGTGTGCAAGTTTAAAGGCGTTCAATCTCTCGCAAACAATATTAAGGGAAGTTCTTTTGTGCTGATTTAGATGAAAATTAGATCACACAAGGCCGGTCCGCTTCCAGAATTGAAGACACTGATTATCTTTCCATATAAAAATCTTTGTTATCAAAATAATAGAGTTAAAGGCATTTTTATCATGTTTTATCAGCTAGCGTGATTAGGTAGGTTCTTGAGCTTGTATTGAGAGAGATTAAAGTAAGAACATTCTAATTTTGAAAAACTGATAGCGAGAATGACATTTTGTCCGGCCACACTCGATCCATAACATAACTGCAAAGCCAAAAGCACTTAAAAGTGACACGTTGACAAGTATAACCAAAATGAAGAAATTTTACTGCAAATAAAGATTTCGAAAACAAAGAGAACACAACATTAATATTCCTCTTAAAGTTAAAGTCAAAGACCATTTCACTTTCTTTGCATTCTGTAATATGGAGAGTAAAACTCATACGACTGCAAATGTTGGATCAAACAGGCCACTGAGACAGAAGTTAAATCTTTTGTTTATGCAATATATTTTTGGAGTTGATCAATAAATACAAGTGCAAAACGTATTCTAACTATCTAAAAAGCATTCCATTGATAATACATCAAAACAGTATTTTTGTGAGCTGAGCCAAGTAGTTTGGCTCAGTCGTGTAGCTTTTCATAACCGGAGCTTCTGGAGAATAAAAGATCTTAATTTCGGATTGATAAGAGAGATGTTAATAACGAACCACATTATCTATCTTGACGTTATTCTCACAAACCCGCGACTGTTAAAAACATAGCAAGTGGATCAAAATGTCAACATAGAAACGATGAAAATTACTTTGATATTTTATTAATGTATCTTTTTTGAGCAAGATTCTAAGTTTCTATCCTATGCCCCTTCTAGAAACTCTGGTAATAGAGAAACGTTTTTAAAAACAAATAAATATAAAGAATAGTAGAATTATTAAGTAAATAAAAACAAAGGTTTGCAAAGAAGCTGATAATATATAAAATACAACTGTTAAAACTGTAGATCGAACAGCAAATAAAATCTGTGTTTTTCATTATATTCCGTGGTTATCTTTTTGGGCATCATTCAGGAAGTGGAGGAGGTTCAATGGATGGGGTGGAATTACCTCAAATGTTCTATTAATTGTCCGAAAATCTTTTCATTTCTCCCAGGGATACTCAAAATAGCAAAGACATGATGGGTAGAAAAACGTCTAATACGGTACTATCTTTCTGAATTCGAGTAATAATGCTAAAAAAAGAACTAAAAACATAAAATTTATGTCGTGCTGTTGTTAAAGGGTGTACGCGTCCTCGCCCGAAGGGAGACTAGTGATAGACGTCTCAATTATTCCATCTGTTTAGCCATATGTATTAAATATATGTGTGGGTGTAAAATAAATTGTGGGTAACCTTTTTAGGTTTGAAAAGAAATATGCAAAACTATGTTCGATTTAAATCACAAAAACAGATTTTAGTTTTCAAAAGAGCATCTTCAAATGCAGTCACTCCTCCATTCATTTAGTACTTAAACTCTGTCTAGAGTTGCCTTAATGAGTCATCAGCAAGACCACATGCTCACATAATGGAAAAATAATTGCTCCGAGAAAACTAACGTTGGGCAATTAAAAAAACAGTGAGCACTGTATAACAAACAGGGCTCAACTTCAATGCTACGTAACACAAAATATCGTTCGAATTGCTCGCACAAGTGTGCTTCTCACGCGTTTTACAGATAAAGATCGAGCTTAAAGCAATCTTTAAATGTATGTTATAATTATACATAATCAGACAGTATAGGAACACTCTAGAAAAAAGGACCCTATGAGACTTTGGGTCCAGTACTTACAATTAGTAGACAGCATTTCCTTAACATTCCATTAAATGAACTGAGTGAAGAATAGCATCGCCCCTTAACAATTCGCTCAACAGTAAATAATGAAGTCTCCAAACTCAGTTCGTGACTTACACGAAACCGTTTCGAGGATCGATACATATTCGAAGATAAGAATCGCATTCGACATTGCAATCACGCCAAAAATCAGCCTAAAACGGAAACTTGGCATCACAAACTACTCCACTTTTGACAAGCGAAACATTTTTGAACAAATCATATACAAGGATATCATCAAAAAATGTGTTGTTCTTAATCTTTTTCTCACCAGAAACGGGAATTCTAAGACTCTTAGCAAAGGAAGTTTTAAAAAGCCATGGATAAACAGGTTAACTATGATAAACCGCAAACAGATGTTCAGTATAACCCAACTTTGGTTGAAAAAATGTTGTCATTAAGACATTTACGTCATTGGGTAAGTTGTAGTATTCAAAGGATTTCTTGTTTTAAAAATGGAACATTTTAAAGGTCTTTTTGAGCCTCCCAAGGGCATTCAATAAAAAATATTGGCTTCAAGACAATAGTAATAATCGATCATAGCTCTCATCGTTTGGCCCGAATCGATGCCAAAGATGGACAAATGTTCATGTTTAATGTACAAATCTCGAACTATAACAACTATTCCAACTCTGTGTTAATTGCCATTTATTTATGTTACAACATAAGCGTACGTATCATGTGCATTTTACAATGAAATAAAAGTGAAAGAAAAAGTACGTCACTGTTTGATCCAGCTTTACAATAACTCTTAAATAAATTCACTCAATTGCATCCTTTCAAATTTTGCAGATATTGCTCCCACAAATGAAAGCATTTCAGGTGATATCGGTGCACTGAAAGTTCTACATTTCTTTTATCCTTAATGAAACTCGTTATATATGAAGTTTTGAGAAAATCAACAAAGACTGCCACTTATTACAGGACGTATAATAGTTTTTTGTGTCTTCTCCTGTTAGTCAGTGGAATGATAAAATCTTAAGCATTAATTTCTTCTGTTATAAAAAGCCGGATAAGCTTTCCAGCAAACCGACAGGAAAATATTAATGAGTCCCACACCATGTTCCATTTACACAACACCTCGACATGGTTTCTGGTACTATAAATATTGAAGTACCATAACCTTCGTCTTGATTCCGAACTCAACATCACTATTCTTACTAGAAAGAATCACAAGAATGTTTACCTTTTTTTGCATTACCAGAAAATGCAGAGTTCCATATAAAAAATGAGCGAGTTCCACACACAAAACAAACGAGTTCCACATACAAAACAAGCGAGTCCCAGATTATGCCATTGAAGAGTTGTCTTCAAATTAGCTAAGTTTCAAGCCACGAATACTTGAGTTGTTTAAAATTGAGTAGCCAGTTTTAAAATTGAATTTCATAAAAAGCATTCTAATAATATTTGAACAGTGTTTCGTGTCCAGTGTACAGACATCATTTGCGCATACAGTCTTTAAGCTTTTAAATTGCTGGAAAACTTTTAAATATGTAAAAACCAATATCAGCGGGAGCCATTTCTCTGTTGTTTATCAATCTTGAAGCTGCCAACACCGTTCTTAACATAGAGATGTATGAGCTCTAATTGTGACAAGATGCAGTAAATACTAAATGAAATTGACCAACTGCATCATAACAACACCATTTACAGGTAAACATTAAAAAAATTTAACTTTCTCTTCAAAATGAAATCAAAGTTGATAAACTAAAGAGGTCATCATAATTGCTTGGTCAACTAAAGTTGGCGTTTGAACTAACAAAAGAGAAAAGGTTTTGTTAACTGCATGTAATGAATTTACTGAGGACCTTATGAAATTTCAATACTATATCACAAGTAAAATGACTCCATCATTAACACCATTTGATTCTTTTGCTGTTTGTTTAGACTCCACCATTACGAAATCCATCATTCGACATTTTTAGAAACGATTCTATTTTCATCAGCCCTCTTCCGATCTTTTCAAACTTGTTTCCAACTTTAAGCTTAGTTTTGCCATCGCAAAACACTGCAAACACAAGGTTTCCTGGCTTTCACACTGCATGAGATAAAGTAACGTGTCCAAAAGTGTTCAACGCCTGCCCGCTTAGACGACACAAGAATGGCTTGTCAATTACTCCTACACAGTCTGTTGCAACAACGTGCGCGGCTTTTTCGCGTTCACAAGTTCTAAAGCCCAGACATGCTGTGGCCATCCAGTTCTTGTGCTCCTTCTTCTGTAGCGCCGGGTTTCTTCCACAAGCTAGATGGTAGGAGAGATTAATGGAGGATCAGTAACCAAAACAATTATAAAAACAAAAATTAGAGAATAATGGCTTGACAGCCTCTGAACTCCAGAAAAGCCACAAAAATACATATGAAAGAAATTAAAAACCCATTACGCGGTACCAGAAGGACTACGTAAGGAGGAGTATATTTGACATGATCGAAGTTTTGGTAACATCTCTCTGTCTCTCTGAGTAATGATTTTGCAATCTAGTTGCCGAAGCAAGTACCCACCGTAACCCTTAAACCGATATAATCCTGAATACACAGCGAGTTCAGCCAAACTATTAAAATGTTATACAGGAATATTCCTCAATGTAGCTGAATAAGCGACCCTTGAGTTTCTCTGATAATGATGAAGTTCCACAAAGCAAACAAATGAAATCTGTCTAAATGAGTAGGAACAGAAAGGTTGTACTCCAGGTGTCAGGTTAAACTCGTCTTTACTGTGCAAATATACTTACTGCATCAAATCCAAAACCGTTTTCTTGGGAATTGTTGTTTGGTTCAGACTCTGCTTCGGTCTCTGAAGAGGAGGAACATTTTCTCTCCAGTTTGGTCTCTACGTGGCTCTCTTCCGTATTTAAAATTTTTTCAAGATGACGAATATAGCTCATAGCGAGCTTCAAGGTTTTTATCTTTGAGAGTTTTGTGTCTGCTGGAACGTTTGGTATATGATTTCTCAAGTCTCCGAAAGCTGCATTAATGTTCTGTGTCCTCCTTCTTTCTTTCTTGCTTGTCGTTACTCTTGGCTTGGCTCTACGTTTTCGATTTTCCACCGACTCTGTCTCAACTGCCTCTTCTTTGTCTTCCTGTACTTTTTCCTCAGTCTCTCCGTCTTTGTCGTCAAACGTCGGAGGCTCCTGTTTGCACTTTTTACATTCTGCTGCCATGTCGGATAAATTTCACAATTCGGTGTTTTCAAACTCAACAAACAAATTGATGTACGACTCGCCTTATTCTTAAAAAAGCCCCAAAGTTTCATTCGTTCCTCCGTTACTTATTAGTGTCCGTAAACAGTAACTGAACACAGAGTTTTACGTCGCCGGAGTTTGACACCATTTATACACCTACTTGGCGACCTGTGGTCTTTTGTGTTCTGATCGCTGGCGCTGACGGTTTCCCGTCCGTGTGGACCCTGATGCGCATGCTTGTAAGTCTCTAAGTGACATTAACTCGATCTATTTCCGTTTTGCTTATCTATCTTGACCTCTGTACATCTGTTAATTTCACCTAATCAGTTTATAAACTCGTTAGAAGCAGCAACATAAATGATTACTTTTTCTGCTCCGAACATCTGGTTTTGGTTAAAGTAGGGTTGTTTGTGTAATACAGAAATCGCAGCACCGCATCACAGCTACACGTGCTTCGTGGTTGGAAGAGACGATAGCTCAATTTTCAGTGATGTGTAAACCTGAATTCCGAAGGAATGATCAATCTTCATATTTTGACACTGATAGGCTTGGCTAGAATGGTTTGGCATGCGTCATTGTCAGAGGCTGTCTTGCTAAAACAGTGCATCAGTTCAAAGATCCAAATCAAGATTGAGTCAGCGATTAGTTCGATAAACTGAAAATTTTAAATACTCTTGCAAAGTTCTCAATAAATGATAAGCAACGCAATTGCCCGCGCTCCTCGATCTAAAATAAAAGACTTTGACAAGTAATAAGATTAAAAGTTAACAGCCGCATTTGTTTCTCTCTGCTATTTTTGTTTATTTATGAAGTAGAAAGACAAACAGCCACTTATACAAAATAAAAGTCAGTTTTGAGTAGATAATGACCTTTCAAAGGTGACCTAGTTATTTACGCGCCATAACGTTTCTTTCATTCAAGTGAGCACGTCGCCGCTAAGTAAAGGTATCAAAGATTCTTGAGTAACGGCAGACAAAATGCTGAAACATTCTTTAATCAAAAAGAGAACCTTGTCAAATTTTTTAAGTTCTAAGCCAATGGTACATAATTTTTTGAAAAAGTCTATTTTGAAGCATTCATAAAAATATGATAGGCTCGGCGCTAGGCTTAACACAAAAGGTATTGAAATACAATAACAAAAATCTCAATTCTGCGGTTTACAAAGGTCCGATCCGTAAATGAACCATAAAATAAAATGTTTCGCAATGGCAACCCAAGTAAGTTTAGCACTGAATAAAGCAATTGAAACATCGACTTGTAAATGTCTAATTCTTTTGAAGATACACCATTTCTCTAAGCTGTTTATGTTCTTCAATATATTTTGGTCTAAGTCACTCTCACTAAAGGGCATTCTTAGAAAGGACTAAACACGTTCTGCTATCAGATTAAGAATTTTTTTGTCAAAAAATTGAAACAATGTTGTTCATAAAAAATTGTTGTCAGAATTAAAAGTTTCCTGTAAGACGTAAAGAAATCAAAACAAGATAGAGCTGTTTAGCTCAAACAAAAATAAAAACAATTTATGCTTTAAAATTAATACCATGTGAAGGTCTTTCAGTTCACGGCTAATGGAAACATCAATCCACAAGTGGTACTTTTATTCATTTTGAATCTCTCCCGAACACGCCTCCCGTCAGTTTTCATTTCATCATGTTTCAAAACCGTGTAACACTTACCAGCTGTTGCCGCAGGCGTTTAAAACAAAATCCCTTTCCTCGATTTCTAGATTGAGTATCTGTTTTTTTCAAACTTTATCTTGTTTTCTGGGGAGGCAAAACGATGCCCACAGAAACAAAATTAGGGCAAAGTATTGCAGAAGTAAAAAATATCAACTAAGAAAACTGAACACGGTAACAAAATTAAGTTTGAAAACTGAAACTGGACAAAAATATAAAGTGTTGAAACATAAACGTGTAGTAGGTAGAAGCACAAAATTACCAAAGGAATCTGCAACAAAACAGACATAATTTTGGTCTGACCGCTAACCAGGAGTTGATTTCTTCATTTAGGTTTTTGTTTCCAACCTTACAGAAACTTAAGTGCGAGTCAATTCCAACCGCGAGCATCCCTCCCGGGCAAACGATAGAAGATGAGTCCCATGAGGCCGGGCATTTGGCAGTGTCCCGGCCCCCCGGGCATTTGCAAACAACAAAAAACATGCCTCAAGAGTTTCAAACACCGTCGTTTTCAAGTAAAAAGAATATTTATCGACCATAAAAGACCTATATTAAACAAGAGAACTATGCATTAGCTTTGTCTTTGTCCGGTGGAAGCAAGTGTCTCATTTCGTGATCCTAATGTGCGAGTCAATTCCAGCCGCGAGCATCCCCCGGGTAAACCCCGGGAATTTGAAAAAATTTGTCAAACGCCCGGCTCAGCGGGCAATTTTCGTAGGCAAATGCCCCGCCCTTGTTCCTACCATGATGGTCAAATGCCCGGTCCCCCAGTTCATCAGACCGATATACACAAATTTAAGTTGTCAATTTTTAATAAACATAACTGTTTAGCCTCAATAGAACTGGATATTATAGAGGTTGTTCTTTGTTCCTTCTTCTTGTGGCCTATATACTATATAACTCGTGAGTCAAAAATGAACAGTCCTATGGTCTTATGGTAAACTGCATGGTAGGGTCACGAAACGAGACACTTACTCCCACCGGACAAAGATTTTTGATTAACACAGGTCTTTTATAGTTGATAAATGTTCAATTCCAAAATAACGGTGTTTGAAACTCTTGACATCTGAGCGCCGTCGAAATCACGACAGAGTGTCACGAGCAAAGTTTTTTGTTGTTTGTAAATGCCCGGGGGGCTGGGACACTGCTAACTGCCAAATGCCTGTCCACCGGGACTCAGCTTCTATCAAATGCCCGGGGTTTGCCGGGGGGGGGGTGCTCGCTGTTTGGAATGACTCGCACATAACAGTTCACCATTAGACCATATGACTGTTCATATTCGATTCACAACTATATAGTATATAGACCACAAGAACAAGAAACAAAGAACAACCTCCATACGTAATAAGTCGGGTGGAGAGTAAAGCACAGTAGATGGACAATGTTCTGTTTAGTTTCTGTTCCCGCTGTTTATTCCACTTCAAAAATTGAAACTTAATAATTTTTGTGTATCGATCTGATGGACTGGTGGGCCGGGAATTTGACCATCATAGTGGGAACGGGGGGCAGGGCATTTGCCCACGAAAATTGCCCGTAGGCCCAGCGTTTGACCACTTTTTTCAAATGCCCGCGGCTGGAATTGACTTGCACATTACCTGAGCTGCAATTTTGGAGATGACAAGTTTTTTCTGTGGAAAATCAAAACCGGTTGTACGAAGCTTGGATAAGCTATCCGCCGGATAAGCGCTTTCTACTTTCAGTAGTGAAATTATAATCAAAGTTGTTTGACACCATTTTACCCCTTACTTTAGGAGTCTTCCACTCACTTAACAACCAGGAATAGAGAAATCAACAAAGAGCAAACAATCTTTGATTTGTTACTGAAGACAATCAGTTTTTATCCAGCGGATAGCTTATCCAAGCTTCGTACAACCGGGCCTAGCTTGTAAGAACCTTTAAAGTTAACCAGTCTGAAAAACCAATCCATGATGATTTACTCCGTAAATGAGTTTAGCTACAATTCAGTTCGTCATCCATCTTAGAGTTTCGGAGTATTATTAGCAAATATTTCTTGATTATTTGCACAATGCATGCCATTGCAGTTTCTAGTCAAGAAGTTATAGAGGAGTCCAAACATCATATAAACGCTTTTGTTGTTTTCTTTCAGTTGGGCTTTTTTCCAGGAAAACATTTTTTTCTTAAGTGTTATTACGAATTTATGTAATGTATGTGCAATGCTTTAGGTGAAACAAATGAACTGAGTTGAACTGAAAATGAACTGAATTTTTGGGTGACACCCTTGAACTTTTATAAGGTTATAATTTATATGTTTAAAGTGCCTATGAAGCGAAAAATTATATTACTTCCGTGGATAGACCTTGCTAAATGAGGAATAGCGGTGAAAAAAATTTTTCAAAATTTTATATATATATATATATATAGCATTTCGAAACATTTTATTACTGTTCTGATACAGTGGAATCCCGGTTTAACGATATGCCAAGGGGGCGTCAAAACAATATCGTTAAACAGGGATATCGTTATACCGAGATTCCCGGTATAAAGATGTTGTGAGAAAATTTCTAAAAATATCGTTATACCGGGAAAAAGGTTACGTACACGTTTTTACTCAATGTTCACTGATCGATAAATTTGTAACTAATACTTTGTAATATCAATTGATTCACAAAATAAATAATGATATAAAGCGGTTTAAAACACATCAATCAGCAATCATGGCTGCTGGAGTGTAAGCAAGAACAATGATTACTGACAGCATTGATGTTTATTAATTAAAGTTTGTTTTGTTATAAAACCAGCATTTCCTGTGGTTTATCATGTTGATTTTATTGTTATACCGGGAAAAATTTTGCTCTCGGGGAACATACCCCCATCGTTAAACTGGGAATATCGTTAAACCGGAGTTTTGCCCAATACATTTTACTATACATTTTGCGGGCGAACGGTATCAACCATCACACAGACTGTGTATATTATCACCTGATGAAGACAAGCAGAATGAAATCTAGCGTCGAAGTCAAACAACTTTGACCATAAATGCATGCGAGACAAACAGCTATTAAATTATCTTTCACTATATCTAACCACGTTGGATAATATCCTAACTCGTGATATACACTTAATGTAGTCCCAAGGGAAACAGTTAGTTTTGTTTTCCCGAAAGTACCGTTGTTTTCCGAGACGAAGTCGAGGGAAACATCAGGACTCGGGGGATAACAAAACTAATTCGTTTCCCGAGGGACTATACATTAAGTGCTTTGTTATATACTAGACAATCATAATATAGCAAAAACAAGCAAACAAAGATGGCGGGCGGGCAACAACTGCGCAACTGTATCCCGGTCGGGATTCACATTTGATCAGGGGCACGTGACCAAGAACCAGCCAATTACAGTGCGCGGTTTGCCGAGTAAAAGTCTGAGCATAAAAAAAAAACAACTTATTATTGAATGGCGGTGTTTTTCTGGGAACTAAGTAAGCTCGTGAATCAATATATACCGAGCACATGCTGGACCCGAGTGACCAGTGAGAGTATGTTGTGTGTAGCACGCGTGTGCATGTTGAAATCAGTGCCACTTTTTTTGTTTTATTGAGGACAGTTTTCATGGCCTCGCAAAAGCAGTTGTTCATTTCCCGCTTTTTTAACTGATAAACTTCTCGCGTTTTTCAATTTTTGTCGAATAGGTTACTTGCTCGTTGTTTAGAAAGAAAAAAGGAAAAAAAACCGAAAAGATTCAAAGGCGAAGAAAAAAGACGTCGAACTTTCATCAAGAAAAAATGTGAGAACACACAAGTTTGTCAGTGTTGAAAATATAACGGATAAAGCGTTAACGGCTGCGAAAGCCAGTGAAAAACATTGGAGCTTATGTTTTGCTTTACCGAATACAATTTCTATAATTTTATCTTTTTCATGCCCAAGTTTACCTAAAACAGCTGTAAGCAGGGTTAGCAACAGCTTGATATAAAAAAAAATAATGATAATAATAATAATAATAATA